>LGRX02034208.1:0-51164 GCA_001247695.2 Cymbomonas tetramitiformis
ATACAAAGTCCACCTACCCACGTGGCCAGTGGAATCTTTCTGCGCAGCACAGCTTTAACTTGTACCAACAAACTGCATCCCTACATCGAATATATATATATATATATATTGTTTTCGAGCATCTTGCTTTGCCACCCAGCCTTGGGGCACATGGAGGCATCTGCGCCGCCATCCCTTTACGAGGCGCGTGGAAGCATTGGATCATTTGAATCAACGGACATCGTGGAGCTAGCAGAATGCAGAAATGCGCACCGACAAACATTTTCCCGAGGCTCTCGTGGGAAACCGCGACGAGGGGATGCTTGGCGCCTAGGAGCTCCTCCCTCATCTTCAGGGCCCTCTTGTGCAGCGGCTCCGCCCCGGAGAAGGCCTGCATCTCCACCAGCACCTGCGGCATGCGCGGAATACCCACAATCCCTAGCTGAAGGCAGGCGCATGCACTGATGCTGAAATGGGAAATGGACACCGCAGGCTATTCCCAGCTGAGCAAGTTCGGGATATGTCCAGAACCGACTCCAATGTCTGCAGTGCAACCGAAGCAACACAGTGGCTGCCACGTGGCGGGAGCACCTGCGCCTTGTTGTGCAGCAAAGTCGCCAACGTGGAATCTCCCTGCGCGCTCCCCTAAAGCCTAGCGTCATGCTTTACAACCTGCAGCAGTTCAAATCGCACGGTGAAAGATACGATGGCAACTGGTTCTTTCGACCCGGCTTTTCCAAATGTCAGCTCCTTGGGCTCTTCTCCGCACGCAGGCTAACGGGAGGCCCTCGCACCAGCGCGGAGGCCGGCCTCCGTGGCAGCGAGGGGTGGCACGTCTCACACCAGCGAGGGGACCGGCCACCTCGACAGGGGGGTTGACAGAACCAACACCAAAGCGCTAAGAGAGATACAAGAGGGGGGTGCGAAAGAACTTGGGCGCACTTTGAAGCTCGTGAGGCTGATGTCCTCGCAATCTTTGTAAATGGGGAGGGCGTCGTCGTGCATCCCCTGTCACCCCTCTCCTCATGTCACTCGCTGGTATGCTAACCTCCTGTTTCCTCACCTGACATCCCCGCACACCGTGGGGCCACTACGCGATACTGGTTGGGTGGATGAAGAGGGGAGATGGAGGAACAGCGGATGTGAAAGTGCATCGAACCACTGGGAGAGGGCTATCGAACGCTTGTGGCTTGTGCGCGGGAATGGGTCTCATCCTGAACCTCGTCACCATCGACACCAGCAAAAAAAACACTAGACAGAGGCCAATCAGCAACAGAGGCCATGCTTGCCACTGCACGCAGCAGGTGACGAGGGGACGCGGCATACGGAGAGCACTGCTGCCTGCCACGACGGACCTGCCGGCGTAGCATTTCGGCCACGTTGTTGGAACTTTTGCGGATAAAGTGGCTCTTTTCGCCGTAGTGCTTCCGGTGTACGCTGAGGGATTCCATCAAGAACTGCTCAGCGTCGTCCTCCCGCTCCGTCTCCTCAATCATCAGCGTGCCAAGGTTCAATATGGTGTCTGCAACGTCCACGTGATCAGCGCCCAGCTTCTTCCGCCGGATCGCGAGGCATCTCTCTAGATGCGCCTCTGCCTCGGGCTTGAACCCTGGTCTCCGCCCACCCGCCCTCGCACCCTCCGTCCCACCCGCAGCTCAGCCAGAGCACTACCCCATCTTGCTCAGCCAGAGCACTACCCCATCTTGCTCAGCCCTACCAACCCTTCGGAGCTCCTTCGAAACAGCATCCCAGTTTGCCCTTCGAGCTGCGGCGCCCCGGAGCTATGGCATCCTGACCTTCATCGGCCCTAGGCCGTGTACCAAGCCGCATCATTGCGCCGATCCTGGCCATCATTCACCCTGTGATCACCGTCGCCGCTATCAAGGCCGCAGCAACATCCGAGCTTCTTCTCTCAGACCCAATTGGTAAAGCCCGGCGGTAAAGGGCTGCCCAAAGCCCTGAGAGCCTCTTAGGGCCGAGCCGTCCACGAGGGCGAGCGGCATAGCGGAGGGGAAGGGGAATATGGGGTGGTGGAGAGTCCCAGATCACCTAATAGCTTGTACACCACCCCCAGATTGTTTAGTACCGTCGCCACATCCGTGTGCTCCAGCCCCAACACTTTCTCACGAACCTGCAGACTGAGGCACGGCAGAGGCATCGGGCAGAGGGCGCATTGTATCAGGGCGAAGAAGGCGTGTGTTCGCATGAGAAGCACACCCTACATTGGAGTGGAAGGAAAGCCAGTCCCATGTTCGGGAAGCATTTCAAAGTATCCAAAATCAGTTTGAGCCCTTCGATTTGCAATCGGAAAGGTTTGTGGTCCTCTGGGCTGCGGCACATTCCAGTCACCAATCAACGTTCTCAAAAGGGCACACGGTAGGTATGTCTGTAACAAATGGCTCGAGTAAACGAGGTTCGAAAGCAAGCAGCATCAATTCGGGAGACGTCTAGAGGATGGATTGGGGAGGGGAGCACGGACGGGGGACCCGCGCACCACGTCTCGAGCATTTTCATTGCCTCCTCGTATCGCCCCTGATATTTCAGTATGTTCCCTAACAGCACCATCGAGGTGGCGACTTCAGGATGCTCCGGACCTGCACGATCGAGGAGGCAAGGCCAATAGAGGATGGCATCAGGGCACGGCACCTCGTTGCCCAACACGGCTTCATGTCCGAACCGCACATACAAGGTTCTTGCCAACTCGCAGCACATCCCCTAGGGCCTTACATCATAGTGTGATCTTTCAGGAGTAACACCTCCAGCACTGCAACATCTCACCATCTACTTTGAGGATGTGCCGCCATTTCGGCGGGGTTGAAGTATGGCACTGAATGTATGTCAGACGCCGAGTGTCGACATAGTGTCATCCACAGGCACAGCGTCATCCACAGGCATAGTGTCATCCACAGGCACAGCGTCATCCACAAGCATAGTGTCATCCACAGGCATAGCGTCATCCACAGGCATAGTGTCATCCACAGGCACAGCGTCATCCACAGGCATAGCGCCATCCACAGGCATAGTGTCATCCACAGGCATAGCGCCATCCACAGGAATAGCGCCATCCACAGGCTTAGCGCCATCCACAGGCGTAGTGTCATCCACAGGCATAGCGCCATCCACAGGCATAGCGCCCATCCACAGGCATAGTGTCATCCACAGGCATAGCGCCATCCACAGGCATAGCCATCCACAGGCATAACGTCATCCACAGGCATAGCGCCATCCACAGGCATAGCGCCATCCACAGGCGTAGTGTCATCCACAGGCATAGCGCCATCCACAGGAATAGCGCCATCCACAGGCATAGTGTCATCCATAGGCATAGCGCCATCCACAGGCATAGTGTCATCCACAGGCATAGCGTCATCCAACAGGCACAGCGTCATCAACAGGCACAGCGTCATCCACAAGCATAGCGCCATCCACAGGCACAGCGTCATCCACAAGCATAGTGTCATCCACAGGCATAGCGCCATCCACAGGCATAGCGCCATCCACAGGCATAGTGTCATCCACAAGCATAGTGTCATCCACAGGCATAGCGCCATCCACAGGCATAGCGTCATCCACAAGCATAGTGTCATCCACAGGCATAGTGTCATCCACAGGCATAGCGCCATCCACAGGCATAGTGTCATCCACAGTTTTATGCTTCCCGTCCTCAGGTATCCTCAGGTGCCCCATCCCACGTCCCTCAATGACGGAATATCGAGCGTCTGATTCCCTAAATGACGCAATATTTATTGTCTGATTCCCTCAATGACGGAATATCGAGCGTCTGATTCCCTAAATGACGCAATATTTATTGTCTGATTCCCTCAATGATGGAATATTTATTGTCTGATTCCCTCAATGATGCAATAGTGAGCGTCGGATTCCAAGTGCACAGCATCCCCAGCAACCCGTAGCATCCTATATGCGCCTCGAATGATCTCCGATTCCCTCTCGACTCCCCCACGCAGTGCCCTCCCATTGTGAAACTCATGTCGAGCACCCTCCACGAGGCAACACACCATGGCGCTTCTCCCGGAGATCCAGGACTTTGCGGCACTGTGTCTCAGCTTTCTTATCATCGCCATTCTGGAAGGCCACCTCCGCCAGATTGTGCAGCGCGTTGAAGCAGTCCTCGTGGCCCTCCCCAAGCAACCTTTGCCTGCCAACCCGCCCGCACCGAGATCCCGTGCATGAGCATCCCTTGGGTCGTCATCTCCACCTGTTGCCTCTCACCCCTAGGATCCTCTTGCATCAGCCAGGATCTTCGCGGTCAACCAAGAACCCTCTCCGCCTCCCGCGCACCGCCATTCCCAACCCCTTGCATAATCATCCTCATCTCGGAGTACCGCCGTCCACCCCCCATACCCCTTGCGTAAGCGTCTGTTCAGTCCGCCCTGAAACCTCCCAACCAGTCGCACATCCCCCCTGAATCCTCCCCTCGCATAAGCATCTCCATGGTTCTCTGCGAGCAATCCCTATTTGCCACCACTTCCCTCCTCCAAAACTTCTTGGATAAGAATCTCCAGGTGCACTCATCTACATATGTCATACTCCACCTCCCTCACATTTCACTCTCACGATCATCGTCGCCATCCGCCCCACCTCCGTCCCCCCGGCATCCCCTGCATAACATAAGCATCCTCATGGTCCTACACGATCAATCTCCGCCCGCTGATCTGCCCCCCGCCGCTGCCCTGTTGAGGACCCCTGGCACAAGCCTCCTTGTCCTCGTCACCCATCTCCGCCCACCTTCCCCAAAAACACGATCCCCTCGCCGAAGCCCCTTCACGATCCTCACCAGACAACCCCCACATGCCATCCGGCCCCCGAAACAAGCTTCCTCAAGGTCTTACCCGAGCCATCCGCGCCTGCCGCCCCGAAGCTTCCTGGATCAGAGTCGTCACCTTCCGAATAACACACGAGCAACGGGCAAGATCTCTGAGCCGATCGTAAACTTGACATATTATGGAGTGCCAATGTTACTAGTCCCTAGCGCGAGCTCTCAAAGAACCCTAGCCCCAAGCTCTCAAAGAACCCATGCTACCGTGACACGCGAGCCGCGAGCCCAGAGCCAATATGAGGATGTTAAGGACCTGATGCCGAGGCTCCGCTCATACAACTCTTGGGCCTTCTCTAAATGACCCAGCTGCTGCTCCAGCACACCGATCGCCTCACAGGAGATCGCAATGTCCAAGTCCAGCTCCGGCAGCTCCATTTCTCTGCAATAGTTCACCACCGCCCCAAGTCCCTTCAGCGTATCCACAGAAGAGTGAGTCAGAGCGCAATGCCGTATCCATAGGATCCCTGCCCTCTCCTAGGATCCCTCCCCTGCGGTAGTCGTCGCGCGCAAAGGAGGGCATCCACCTGATACGGAGCCCTTTGTAGAGCACTTTGTGGGCCTCCTCCAGCCGGCCGAGGATGCGGAGTACTTCGCCCATATTACTAAGTGTTGCCGCAACCGATAGCTGCATTTGTTTGTCGAAACGGTAGTTGTTCTCCTATCCGACATGTCCACACCTCATCTCCGTCACGTCGACTCTCACTTTCGCTAACCATCATCGATGCCTACAAGCCCCCTTTCCAAAAGGTTCGGAGGTATGCCGTCCTCTGGGTCCGCTTTATGGACAAAGGGCAATCTGCTGAAAATGGATATGTTGCACATGTGGACAGGGCAGGAAAGGATATTGGATTTCCCTTGTTTGCCGAGGCCGACTCTCCGCTTCGCCCATCCCATATTCTGGGAACTGTTGTGGGGACCAAACTTAGGCGTCGAGGAAAATAGGTTTCGCCACATGGGAAGTTAAGCACTTCCGTAAAACACGCCTCTGTGCATGATGCCGTAGCGTGATGACTGAAACACCACCAACTGGCCCAAGGACAGGGAGTCCAACGTTTTGGGCGGAGCCGAAACTTTTGGGGACCTTCGACAAACTGCCACTCTTCCCCAGCACTTGAGCAGTCCACAACGTGGGATCAGCTTGGTTCACGTTTGTTTTTGAAAGGGAGGTCGTATCCGGACCAGGCCTCGCTCCGGCGGACGGCTCACTATCACCTTTACAACGCTCTTGGGCCCAAAGACAACGCCGGGCGTGCATGCCAAGCCGCGCCTACAAGCGGCCTCCGAGAAGCCGAGAAGCCGGGAGGCGGGAGGCGGGGCGAGCGGAGCGCCACCTTCGACTTGAAGGCGCGCTGATAGTGGGAGAGAGACTCCTCAAAATTCCCGCGGAGTCGCGCCAGCTCACCCAAGTTGTGCAGCGTCTGTGCGACTGTGATGTGATCCTCCCCGAAAGTCTGTGGTGCACGCATCCGCACGCCCCTCTACATCTCGATATACTTCGAGATGGCTCTACCACTGTCATGTCTGACGCGCACTTCCCAGACAGAGAGGGGGTCATTTCCGAAGATGGAGAGCTACGATATGCCGCCCGTCCTGAGTGTTGCAAGGCCCAACTCGAGCACGTCCTACATAGCCTATTTGGGGCCTCTGCTGAAAGAGGCCCAGGACCGAATGCGACTCGTCTAGCCCGAACAGAGCCCGAAACCAAGTTTGACAGTGGCGGCGTCACAAAGCTCAGCGCGGGACGGCGCAGTGGGAGGGCGCGCGGTGTAAGGTTCGAGCGCACCGCTTCGCGGATTTTAAGCGACTTCTGCAACTGCTCGGCCGCCTCCTCAAACCTGCCTACCTTCTTCAGGAGCACGCTAACATTCTGGCGGGCCGTGGCAGTGGTTGGATGCTCCGCCCCAAACTTCTCCTCGGCACAAGCTGCGCACTGCTGCGCCGCCGTTATGGCCGCATCGAAGTCACGGGCCTGTGACAAGCCATAGCAAAGGTATGTGTCGTTCTCTCTCTCCTTCAGCTTGGCATATACTTCTGATCGAAATATGGCATATGGGGTTAACAGGAATAGTCTGACCGAACTAGGATGGTCGCACGATTTATTTTTTAAAACTGATGTATCGAAGCTCTTATGTCGACGTGCCTAAGAATCGAGGCTCACACGTTTGACTACTATGCTTCCTCAAGTGGGAAATTCAGGACCGCTCTGACCTCATATCAGAGACGAAATGATATCGGGGCTCACACTTAGATATAGGGCGTACGCTCCCGGCTACACCTGACACTTCGCCTAGGCTCGACGCATATTGGCGAGGCTCAGTGCGCTCTGACCGGGCTTCGGCCATCGGGAGGTCAATATCACACCTGGATTAGCTTGTACACTTCTTGGTTCAGTTCGTGGTATGACACTTTATACTTTTTCCCTGCAGGATAAGAAGAAGCGGGTCAAAGATAAGTTTGTGTTCGCATGCCTCCCAGTTATGAGCGTGGAGTTGGTGTAAAGTTGGCGTACCAGGCGCGTGTCGCGTGCGTGCAAACGCATGCCTCCACCACAGCGACATGGCCTAAAAATCTTATATCTTGCGGGAATATGACCTCACTTCAGGCTCAATTCAGTCTATGCAGTGAACCTCGAAGTCGCATGCTGTTCGCGAATCTGAAGATTGCTGCTCCTGGGGCATCGCAGACACAGAGAGACGTTCAATCAACGCTCAGAAAGCTTTCAAATTTTTTAAGAAAGTATGTTTACAGTGCCCAATTCGTTATTCAACCTTACAAAAAAAGCTTCTGCTTCTCAAAAGAGTAGCGTTTGGTTCAGAATTGTCACCAAAATATTGTGGTAATGTGTTCATCAGTGGCATATATATAAAAGAGTGGTCACCAAAATACTTGCCAGGGCTTTGGTTCTCCTGCGCACGATTGACTTCCGACTTTGTCCTCTCCTTTCAATATTCTGCTGCTTAGAGTGCACAACCCATATAAATTAAACTATATATTGTTTGGACTTAAGTGCTTCTGGCATATACGACCGTGGTTTGCGCCGAACTTTTTGCAAAACTCGTATTCAAGGTATATCATACTGGGGATCATAAGACAACAGATTTCGCAGTATTTTCGATAGGAATAACTGAATTGAATCCCACGCAATAGGGTTGCGTTGTCGTGATGGATTCAAGTGACCGTACTGGATGCTGATGAATATTTATATACATGTACTCGTAAGGAAACCTCTAACAGTGAACTCAAGAAACGCATGGGTTCAGAAATTAGTTGACGAATAAGGCAACAACGCGAAACATCGAAAACATTGATTGAAGAACCCTCGGAACATTATGAAACAGTTCTTGAGAGTATTTCAATATCTCCCACGAACACACGTGCATGCCGCTTATGCGAATGGAAGGCCAATACCTCGTATCATCGAATAAGACCTCAATACAACCGACAGTTTAAACTTTAATTCAAAATGCGCTACAGGAAAGATCCAGTGATAAAAAACAAAATCAGAAAGCAATGTTAGTGATTTTCATGCCGAGTTAAAATTAGTGGTGTGTCGGTCGCGGATGTGAGTTTAATATTAATTGTACTTGTTAACTCTAAACATTACTCGGCTTGGTCGATCTCAATTTTGAGATCTCCGCTAGGCCTGTAAGTTAAATCTGAGCGTTCGATCATCTCATCATTCGCTTATATTTTATTACAAAGAATATATAATTATATCAAACAATACATGTAAACTTCTTGACGTGTACAAATCCTGTATTTCAGAGTTAATTAGACCGAATTATATTTTTGATATATTGATTAAATTTCAGGGTTCGGCGATCGCAAAATTGATCGCGATCATGATCGCGATCATGATCGCGATCATGATCGCGATCAGTTCGCGAACAGGCCTGATCGTATAAAATATGGCCTGTTCGCGATCACCCCTATTTTTTGTGATTATACGATCTGATCGCGATCATGATCGCGATCAAAAATCGGGTTTACTCTGCGGTCGGTGTTCCGGCGCTTTTCTTAGTCTCATTGCTTCATCGTGGACATCAGAACCGATCCCTTGGCTTTTATGGAGCGTGGAGGCCGTCGCGTTGAGTCTGAAAACAGCAAGGCGCTCGTCGTGATAGCCAGTGAGGTCGAGTCTGTTGAGCTTGTTGAGCAAACCGCTGAGCTTGATTCTGACAAGCCCGAAGTTGACCCTCACGCGCCCATTGATCCCGAGTCCATTAAGAACAACACTCCTACCAACTTCAACCATCTTAGTAGACAGCAGTTTGCGACGTCGGTAGCTCATGATGATGATGAGTGTGCTTAACCCCTAAACTGGTGTTGGGGTCATTTTCGACCCCAAATCGTGCGATGTTTTTTTAGTATTTTTGTGTCAACAACGTTGATCATCACCATAACTGGTCTTGCGCCGTTTGAGGCCTTGCAAATATGTGTATCCTTGACGGTGAAGTACTTGCCTTTTAGATATATGTATGTTATATATCTCACATAGCATCATTTTCATCCATGAAAAAGTGCCTCGAATGTGTGGAAAGCGTTGTGTGAAAAACAGAAAATCGAGATGAAATGTAGATATTCGTCATTTTAGACGCTTGCCGTGGACCCGAATGCATTCCGGATGGAATATGGCATCGTCCAAGCGACCATTCATCGTAAATGCATCAAATATATCCATTATGGTGGTAAAAAACTGCAAAATGATGAAAATTGAGCTTAAGTATGAAAAACATTGAGAATATGGTGTTTTTTCTGTTTTTTGTTTGTTTTTTTTATACAATAAGCGTATAAAGCGACACGTAAACGTGGTATCCATACCCCAAGCAGCATATCAACGTGAAGCTATGATCAAAGCCGATGCTCTGAAGGTGCCCCATGGGTTGTGGGCTGTCCATACCGTTTTTAATCAATGGCTTTGTAAAGGTTTGTGTTTGGAAACCCCCAAAATTATGACGGCAATTTCGATATATTAGCGGATATATTGCGTCAAAATATGCGTATAACCTATCAAAATGTTATATCCAATCGATGCCTAAGGGATGGTTGATTTAGCTAGCACGTGCATGCAACCGATGCCACTTGTAAGTGACAAAACACGAAAGTACCCAAACGAAGGGCCGAAATATTTACACCAGTTTAGGGGTTGACATATTTCATATATGGCACTCGGAAGTAATATTTGTACAAGTAGCAATATTTCATGAAATATCGGAAAAAATGTCTTATCCCTCTTTGCCATCTTTGCATTTATCAAAATGTTGTGAATAATGCCTCCTCATTGCATATATGCATATATTCCACGGCATGTGTTTACTTCATAACACCGCAAGGATTGCATATATATGACCGCAAATTTTCATTCCACGGCATGATTTGTTTAGTGTTACTTATTTCATATCACCGCAAGGATTGCATATGACCGCAATTTCTCATCCCACGGCATTATTTGTTTATTTCATATCACCGCAAGGATTGCATATGACCGCAATTTTTCATTCCACGGCACTATTATTTGTTTATTTCATATCACCGCAATTTCCGATTTCACGGCATTATCGTTTGTTTATTTCATATCACCGCGATGATTGCCGCATATATGACCTGTTGACCTCAATTTCTCATTCCACGGCATGCGGAGTGAGTCTCAACGTTTCAGCAACTCGTCTCCGCGGCTCGGCGCGCGAAAATCCCGATTTTCAGTGCTTGATCGCGATCTGATCGCGATCTGGTCGCGATCATGATCGTATAACCGAAATTTCAGTTTTTTGGTCAAGCTGATCGTATGTTTGACTTATACGATCTGATCGCGAACAAGGTGATCGTATCGCAAAATTCCGCGATCGCCGAACCCCTAAATTTGCCTTGAAAGATCGCAACCGAAACGTGAGGTACTCGTGTCATCAAGCATCGCCGACTGACACGGGTCACTCACGTGAACGATCTGAACGTGAGCAATGGTATGCATTGCGCGTACTATGCCATAGCGTCGCGGCGTCGCGGCACATGCAGGCGGTGGCGGTGGCGAACTCAACCGGTGATGTCATCGTTATCGTTTGGCGGTCGTCGCTGGACGTTTTCGCGGAAAGGCTAAAGATATAGTACCCGAGTGTAGTATTATCGATAGACTAATATAGGGTGAGTGGCGGCTACTATCCAAATTAACAGTCCTTTCACAATGTCTATTCTACTAATTTTAGGGCGGGTTAACAATACCTAAGAGCGATACAGTAATCGCCCATATTTAAGCAAACAGGGATTTTGGGCCAGCCAAATTGTACTCATCGAGTTGGGTACCCCCCGCCGCCAGAGTCAGCGTCATAAGAGAACTCGAAGAATAGTAAGCCATTTTCTTTCAATTAGCCAGCTATTTTCTTAAATTTTCATTGATAAACGCTTAAAACGACCATAATTTCAGGAAAAATCGCCTGCGGCGCCAGCACAAAGGTTGCTTATTTCGGGAATTTTCTTAGCCGAAAAAGCCAGCCGTACCGTTGACTTCACCAACGGTAATATCTACACTTTTCGGCTCCCAACGCAGTATGATGCAGGACGCTAACTAACACGGGGCGCTCACCTCCAACGTCGCCTACGTCCACACCCAGGCGTGCTGGGCTTCTCCGAAGTAGCACAACCTCTGACACAGCTCACCAAAGGGGATGTCGCCTGGCTATGGGGACCCATGCAGCGTTGGGCCTTCGAGGAAATTAAGAAGGCGCTATGTTCTTCCCCCACTTTGGCGCTACCTGATATGAAAGCGGCGGCCGAGGTACGGCACCCTTTTGTGGTACAAACCGACGCCAGTGGAGTAGCGCTGGGGGGCGTACTGATGCAAGATGTGGGAAATGGACTGCAACCTATCGCCTTTGAGAGCAGACAGTTTAATGGAGCCGAGCAGAACTACCATGCTGGCGAAAGAGAACTCTGCGCTCTCCATCATTGCACTACGCAAACTTGGAGACATTACCTCATCTAGACCGAGTTTCAATTGCAGGGTGACCATAAACCCCTAGTCTGGCTAATGGCACCTGGACAACCTCTCAGCCGACGCCAAGCCCGATGGTACATGGATCTAGTGGAAGTAGGGGTACCCGAAATGGAGTACATCCCTGGAGCGCTACTTTGGGTTCCCGACGCTCTGTCCAGGCGACCTGACTACAAGGACATCTCCGCGAGAGAAGGACTGGTAGAAGCTGGCTTTGTACACCCGGTTACTGGGAAACCGCAGCGACCCCCCTCTGCCGCGGACACTGTCAGTAAGTTCAGACCTGCGGCTGGTAAAGAGTCTCGCCAAGGACGCGCCCCACTGGGAGTGGTAGATCCCAACAAGTTGAAGGAGCGCAAGTCCAACAACGCCAAGAACAAAGAACCTGGCTCAGTCCTCGCGTACAGTGGGGCTCTCACCTGGCTGGACTCCCCTCAACTCTGGCTGGACGCACTGCACACCTTGCAGCTGGCAGAAAGGGGGTACGAGGAAGCAACCCTGGCGGTTCAGACGCGCTCTGGCAAATTGACAGCTTCCTCGCCTCCATCTCCCAGGAAAACCCCTGCTGGCGACACCGCGGCGCCGAAGCGCAGCGAGGCCTCAACCAGACTCCTGGAGCCCAGCGACCGACAGGACTGGAAGTTCCGTGCGGACATGTTCGATTTTCTGAGTCAGGAATATGGGCCTTTCGAGGTGGACGCCTGTTGCGACTTGGGAGGGAAGAATCGTCAGGTTAACCGCTACTGGACGGACTGCTTGAAGGAAAACTGGCGAGGGTTGAACGTCTGGTGCAATCCTCCCTTCTCCTCCAACCACCTGACCATTGAGGCCGTACTGAGGAAATATGTGGAAGAATGGCGTCTGGACCCTGAGAATACTTCAGCCCTCTTTGTCCTTCCTGATTTTCAGTCTCGCATGCCCCAATGGCGACAGCTGTTCAGATCTGCGGGAATGAGAGTGGAGTACATCATACCCACACATGACGCTCAAGGAGAACCAGTGCAGATGTTCGCTGCTCCGGATGGAGCCCTTCTGGATCTTCCTTGGCCTCTGTTAGTGGTGTACGCTCCTCCGGCTCAACAGCGTGTCAAGCGGGAAAGGAGGACGAGCTCACCTCCTCCTACCGTGCGTACTGGAGAGGCGGCCAGCGTCCGAGACCTACATCATCAGATATCAGGAGGCCAGTTCCTCAAAGCTCTGCAAGCGGAATATGGGCGACCTGGTCCACTGCAGACCTTGATGAAGGAAATCCAAGAGGCTCCGCATCAACGCACTCGTGACTTCTGCGTGGTGGGAAATGTCTTGTGGAGGGTTAGCGCTGGACGCGATCAGTTGGTACTGGGAGAAGATTCACCGCTTCGCGAGGTAGTGCTGCAAGAAGCGCACGCGTCTGTTTCAGCTGGACACGCGGGAAGGGACAAAACTCTGGAACGGGTACTGCGACGCTTCTGGTGGAAAGGGGCCGCGGAAGATGTGGGACGCTGGGTTTCATCTTGCGCTATCTGTCAAGCGGTGCGACCGAGAAATTCCTATCCGGATGGATTGCTGAACCCCCACACTATTCCTACGCGACTATGGCAAGTGGTCAGCGTGGACTTTGTCACCGGACTCCCAGTCACGGCGCGAAACCACGATGCTTTTGCTACCTTCACTTGTAAGCTCAGCAAAATGGTTCACATCATCCCCTTGAACTTCCAGGACAGCTCCGCCGAGGTTATCGCTCGAATCTACTTCGACCACATCTGAAACTACATGGTGCTCCTATGAAGATTGTCTCCGACCGGGACCCTCGTTTTCAGGATGCTATGTGGAAGGAGTTGATGAGACTTATGGGAACCAAAGTGCCCTCCACTACGCCTTATAATCCTCGTTCGGACGGACAAGCTGAACATACCAACCGCGTGGTAGAGGACATGCTGCGGTCCTTCGTGGGCAGCAATCCTGAGGACTGGGACTTTTGGTGCGCTAACGTGGAGTTCGCCATAAATGATACGCGGAGCGATGTGACTGGCTTCACCCCTTTTGAGTTGGTTCTGGGACATTCTCCCATGTCGCAGCTGGACATGTTTCTGCAAGCTGCTGCAGGACAACACTCCAAGCGCAAGGGTGGAGAAGGTACCGCACACGAGATGGCTAGCAAATTCGCGGCTCAACTAGAGGACGCCCGCACTAAGCTGGAACTGGCGCAGCAACGCCAGCGACATCAGTTTGATCAGCGTCACACCGCCAAATCCTTTCCGGTGGGATACTTGGTCTGGGTAGATGCCAAGCATCTCACGGAGAATATCATGAACCGCGAATCCTTCAGGAAGCTGGGACCTCGCTGGCACGGGCCCTTACCCATCACCGAGAGGTTCTTCAGTGACCAGCAGCGAGAGCTACCCGAAATTGACAGAGGCGCCCCGGTGGCTTATCGGCTCAAGTTGCCACCTAAATGGCGTATCCACGACGTCTTTGCGCAGCATCGTCTCAAGGAATACCGCACCGCGGATGAAACTTTTGCGCTGCGTCGGCAAATACCCACTCCCGCCAAGGTACTCGTGGATGGACAATCCCAGACACATGTGTCTAAGATTTTGGCCCGAAGAGTGAAACCTACGCGAGGAGGCAAGGAAGTGGAAGAATTTCTGGTTCGCTGGACTGGGTACTCTAATGCTCATGATTCCTGGAAGACTCGCGAGTCGTTGAACTACGGGGGTGAACTCGAGCAGCTCACCGAGTTCGAACAACTGCGACTTTCCCGTGAAGGACAAGCCCGTGAAAAAGCCTTACAGGAGGTCAGAAGGCAGCGGAAGCAAAGGCGGGAACGCGCCAGAGCTCTAACCTTCCTGGACACCTCTGATGAAGGGGAACCAACTTCTCTGGACAACTGCCTACCTTGGGAACAATACTGTTGCTCCTCTGACGCCTTTGTGACGCATCTGGCTCTTCTGGACTCTGTGGCTACTGCCCCGTGGTACTTGAGATAGTACCGAAACGCGTTTCGGTACTATCTCAAGTACCGAAACGCCGGATTTTTTTCTCGATGCCCTCCTTTGATATGGAGATGCTACCCTTCATATATTTTCGTCCCAGGCACCCAAACTGAGTTGCGTTATGCGCCATTGGTCTATAACACACGTATATTGGGCGCACGAGGGCGTCGAATGCCGTTGGGTAGCAAAATTTTGGCCTTCAATTTTCGCTTAGTTTTGCAAATACCCAGATTTTCTATACCCCCGCGACTTCAACCGCAAATTTTGGCATCAAGATGAGGCCGGATGGAAAATCTGACGAGACACTGCAGATCGGGCAACTCGCGAACTTGTCAACATAGGTCTCCGAATCTTCATCCGGAGCGTGTAGCGGGAGTTATGCGGCGAAACATGCGGGTACTTGTAATAGTACCCAAAATTTTAATTAATTTTATGGTCTTTCACCCCCCGAAAGCATGCCGCGCATACACATACCTAAAGTCGACGGGAGTAAATTTCAGCAACAGCAATAAATCAAAAGGGTCCTAAATGATTTTTCGAAACCTTCATGGGACACATACACCCCCTCTAGTGCCCATAATGAAGCATAAGGCTTGGTACTTGTGATAGTACCGAACCACGGGGCAGTAGCCATCTGTGGTCTCGTCACGCGAGTTACGACTGCTGGTACTTTTCAGTGGTACAGGTAGTGTGGAGAGAAGTTTCCTGTCATGTTATCCGAAGAGCACCGTGGTCACCGTAGATCATGATCCTCGCTGGCAACCTACCTACGCTGAGAAGGTACAAGGCTGGGACTTCAAGCGTTACGCTCCTGGTTACTTTGACGTCATTTGGGCTAGCCCAACATGCACAGAATATAGTCAGGCCAAGACCACTGGGGTGCGACAACTGCGACAGGCTGATGCCTGTGTACGCCGTACGCTCCAAATTCTCGATTTTCTCAAACCCAAGCATTGGTTTATGGAGAATCCGATGGGCAGGTTTCCCTTTGCGCTGCGATTTCGACCCGTAGTTCGCAGTTTACCTACTCCGTTATATTGTTCTTACTGTATGTATGGCACTGGCTACCGCAAGCCTACTTGCATCTGGACGCAGTCGCCTCCTCCGTTGGACCTGCGGTACTGTACGATGGATACTCCTTGCCTTCACCAACAGACTCTGGGATCACATCCGGAAACTGCTCAGCTGGGGCCTCACCCTGGGCAACAAGGAGCGGGAGTCTCCGCTGCTGTATACCCTCTGCCCTCTGGATTGCTTCGTCAACTCTTCGAGCATCTGTTCGATCAGAAAAGCATATCACGCATACATACGCATGGCTGATCTGTGTCTGGATTTTAGCTGATGTACAACTGACCCTGATTTATCATCTCTTTGTACTAACAAGCTAAGAGGGGAGTAGTTGTGCCAGGGGACACTGGCCATGTCAAGCCGTTCGATTGGTATATTGTATTTCTACCCAATGGGGCAGTGCACTGGAAATGGGCACGAAAGGGGACTCCCGAGCCATTGACTGCGTACTTTGGGGAGCGAAAGCCTGGGCTCGATTATAGCTGGCAGCATATTATCGTCCATCCTTCTGGAGCGCTACGCCGCTGGGAGCGTAAGAGGGGCGGTGGCTGGTTTCTGGAAGACGCCACTCGAGCGAAGGAGCCTGTAGCGCCGTTTTCATTACCGCTCAGTAATGCGTTCTGGAAGCAGGCGAGTGTGACTGACGAGTATAAGTATCGCGGAATTCCATACACTGGGCGTAAGGTTGCGACGCCTACGAACAGTGACGATTCGGGTGCAGGTGCTGTGACCTGGAGTAAGGAGAAGCTGCCAGATTCGGATGGCGATGATGACGCGGGTGTCACGGACAGTAAGCATGACATGGATACTGCCAGTCCGAAATGGGAGTATGACACGCCTGGTGAATATGATGACACCGAGGATGACGTCAGTGAGTTCGATGACTTGGTAGCTGACGATGCTGAGGAACAGACTGAAGCTCGAAGGTTGAAGAGACTGGGACTGCAGCTGATCATGGATGATAAGGGTGAACGTATCCGGGTGCCAAAGGGCACCTCCCCGACCTCAACCGTTCAGCCAGAGGATCAGCCTATCCCCGAGGAGAAGTCTGATGCCATATCTGATGATGCTCCAGCCCCTGTGGTGGAGACTGTTCGAGTACAGCCGAAGGACCCATCCGGGCCAGATACTGGATTGACTTCAATGAGTGGAAATAATGCCGGGGTGGCCGAAGTGACGAAGAGGCAACCCAGGAAATATCCTGCCTGTTGGACAGCTGAACACATAGCTTATTTGGAATGTACCCGAGGTAGTGACAGTGATGATGAAGAAGTGCAGGACGTGGCTCCTCGTAGGAAGAAGGCAAAGGCCAACAAGGGACAATGAAATCAACTGTCTTGATTAGGATTGTCCAAATGTGCAGATTCTCTGATTAGGATTTGTATAGGTGGCAGATGATGATATGCCAGCCGACATAGGACAGATCGATCAGAGATCTGAAAGGCGCGCCTTGAAAGTATAAGACATGAATTTTAGCCCAGTGGAGGCGGTTCTAGCTTAAAGTAATTATTTGGAAGAGCCGTTGCTCACCCTGTCAAAATACTGGTCAATCTTTCCTGCCATAAAAAGATACCGCAATTGCTTAATTGTAGCCTTGTTCACGTTGGATAGTATGGAATGCAGCTTTTCTGGCTACTCGGTTTATTTCAGAGTGCTTGGAGTCCGTCGGACATATTTTTGCCCGTTGGGTTGGGGTTGATCCCAGACATTCCTGCTAGCTAGCGTCCTGTTTTTTGCCGGGAATATCGTATTCCTGCGACGCCACCAGCGACCACAGTTATGACGCTTTCTGTTTGCAATTTGCAGTGGATGTGGTTCCACTAACTGACTTTGTTGATCTGGTTCGCCTGTACATAACCGCGTTATTAGTTGGTTTTGTTATTCTATCAACGTGCCTGAGAGTGCTTGGAGGCCGTTTGGCATTTTGCCCGTCGGCTTGGGTTCGATTCCCAACACTTCTTACTAACTAGCGCACTGTGTATTTTTGCAGGAGAATTTCCTGTGACTTTGCTCGTTGTTTGTTTCCCCCTGTTTGATGTACTGTTTTGTAATCCCTGGTGACCTCGTGGGTGTACAATATTTCAATATTACTTTATGACTGACTATGTAGATTTGTACATGCAGGAATTGCTTTGACTGAAGATGACCGGCTGCGGCAACACTAGCGAATGTCGAATAGTTTTAGGCTTGCCTTCTGTAGGATGTTTTACTCGGAGTTTCGGTGGTGTTGTTGTAACTACTCACGTTCAATGGTATTGCTGTAATTATTTAAGTGCCTTGGTAAACATTGCTTGCACGTTTTTTTGCTATGCAATCGTTGCATGCTCCTATGATAGCTTTGTTTGTCCCAATGCATGCTTCAATTTTTCTTTGCTAGCTTGTTTGATCCGTTGCTGTTTCGATTTTGCACGTTTCGTGCACGGACGTCCGAGATTTGGTCAGTGTTAACCGCCAACTCCCTTACTCAACTATTATTCCTGATTTAAAATTTTGATAAATTTCTGATAAGTTTTTGCGACAAAATATCCCCCTAGACATCTATTTTGTCGCAGCTGCGACAAAATAATTTGCGACATAAAAAAACATCCATGCGACAAAAATGATCCGCTACCCGCTCCACGGGTTGGTGGTGTCCGGACACCGACGATTGGGACTTTCCTCACAGCAACAGCACTGCCGGCTCTCTTCATGTGTGTGAGCATGTCCTTGATGCACGCCGCGACGGCCTCTGCACTTTGTGATGTGGAGATTGCTCCGAGGTCGATGGTGTACGGACAGCACTCTGATTATCATCATTGCACAGTGGACTTCTTCACTGCCACCGCCTTTTCTGGACTCTGGCCCCGCTGACTTCGGCAACAACTTCAATCTGGACTCTGGTTTTCTGGACTCTGACTATTTTGACACGTCTGCAATCTGGACTTTGAGATTGAGAACAACAATGCCAACAGCTTTTGTGAACTCTACCCTGTATACCACTTCCGAGGTGGCTAGAGTTACTTTCAAACTGCTAGTAGCACAACTAGATCTGTGTAAAGGCAAAGCAGCCTTCAGTGCGTAGTGCTAGCTAGAAATGGGACCGCCCTGGCCAAGAGCACAGGCCCCGCTAGTAATTTGTTTTCACCGTTTGAGATGGTGCTCTTCCCCTTACAATTCTGCCTGCTCCACCCTAACTCTTTCTTCGTAATAGTACAGGGTGGTGTGCTGGATGTGACACGCCGTGTGTCACAGTCCTATGTCTGTACTAGTACTCCGTATATCACGGGTGTCACAGGTTTAGGGTTTCCGGCTTAAGCCGTGCTTTGGTTAATATAACTTTACTTCTTGTGTTATCTTAAGTGAAAGCATTCTGAGCTGTTTCCTCGATATATAGTTATCACTATATATCTAACAATCCTTTAAAAAAATAAGAAGGTAGTCGCTAGAGGGCGACAAGCGTCGACCTACCAAAAGCCCGAAATCGACCGCTAGCGGCAATCCACTCCCACGAATAATCACATCCTAAGGCCGTATGTAAGAAGATCTCCACCGCTATTCGTGATTTGGGGAGGGGTCATTTTAAGAAGCCTAGCACTAGGCATTTCCCCCAGTCTTCTTATATGTGGGTTCTTACTTACAGTATTACTGTTCTTCAGGTAGAGGCGGTCCCATTTCGTTGCAACGCGACATTCCCTCTTCTGAGATTCTCGCCCAGTACACGTGTTCTTCTGCTCCACATAAGGCCGTCACGGTTTCCATTATACAAGAAGCCACATCAATATCTTGAACGCTATCAATCCCAAGACCTCCCGCAATAGTGGGGGTCCATACCATTTGGTGGTTCGTGTCCACCGGCGGGGTATCTGAGGTACTTGATGACAACTTCGTTTGCTATCATTTTGTCTATGCTAACAGCAATACCGTCAGTGGACTCTGATGCCATGAGGGAGGTGACATTTAAAAGCACTAATGGATAACTGTGAAGAGTAAATATGTGTAGTCCTGCCATGCATGTACATGCATGTACACATGTGGTTGCGGTGCCGAACCGCTAACACTTAGGGTTTCTCCCACTTGGGGACCATTTGCTCCTCAATTCTTCAAATGTTTGCAACTGTCACTTTTTTAGAATACATGTTGCTGTCATACTACATCATAATAACGCATCCCATCATAATAACACAACCCGTACGGGCTTGTTATCATACACGTTTACATTTGTTACCTACCCGTGTGAATACGTGGGGTTACGCATAGGGTTTTCACAGGGTTTTCTTGCAAACTATTTCCAGAATCGATGGCATGTCACATATACGGTATATAGGTGCTTACTTTTGCCGTTTCACGCTCATTTTATAACCTCCAACCTCGATCCAACTTCATATGCGAAATTTGACGACACTCTTCAATATGCCTAAGAGCCGCGCGTAACGAAGAAGCCTCTAAAACCCGCTCCGTACGAAGAGAAACCCCCCAAAAATATTGCCACCTTTTTTTTATGTGAAGTTGATATTCGTGCAAAAACATCACTAACCTTAAAAAATCAACTATTCAAAGCGAACTTTCCAATTTAAAGCGTCGGTCGTTGATATCTATGTTGAGTTCATCCAGTCTATTCGTGTATATGACTGCCACCCCGTTGCATGTCCAAATAAGAATAAAAGGTGTACGGTGATGGGCATGTTTGAAATCATTCCCGTCACACTCCGATCAGAGCCTGCAGTCAAGTGACTCGTCTAGTTCTACGTCCCATTGGCTTACAGGCGAGGAGTCACTGACCCTACCGATTTTGAGAATTTCAGGTTTTGACAAATGGAAATGGGGTTTCAAGCAGGAAGCAACTTCTCTTTTGTTCATCGTGTTCGGGAAGCCTAGGGACCACGAGTTTTTGAATGGATTCTCCCCCAAAAGCTCTGCCGGAATTATTAATTTTCATCATCTGGCACATCCCACCATCCTTTTGCGGTTTCAACGCATATAGCCAGTTGTGTTTCTGTCGAGTACAATCCAAGGTGCGAAGGTACTTCCTTCTGTTGAGGATTCGGGATGATACAGTAAACGTTCAGTAATAAGAAAACCTGCCAATAAGAACGTACCCAGCTTTGCTGGGGGGGGGGTGGGGGGTACCCAGCTTGGTGAAGATTGCTGGCTGGCTTTTTTGAGCTAAGAAATATGGGGGTGTTGATAAATATGGGTGCTGGCACCGCAGGCGGATGTTTTTGAAAATGTCGCCTTTTTAAGGGTCTATCACTGAAATTTTAAGAAAATTGCTGGCTGATTGGAAATAGGCGGTTCGCTATTCTTCGTATTTTCATAGGACGCTGGCGCTGGCGAGATGGGAGGGCGGGGGGTTGACCAAGTTGGCGAATATTGCTGGCTGGCCCCAAATCTCCGTTTTTCTTATTACTGAGTGTTTACTGTAATGTAGCGAGGGGGTTTGGGAGTCTCTTCTTCGTCAACCATTGTTTATCAAATCGCATGGTACGCGCGTTGTGTCGTTTAACGCTCCATTCGCCAGCGTATGCGGGCGTTTCCGTGTAGTGTGCCGCTCTGCCCAGACGACTACAGTTCGCACTCATCGCGGCATCGGCACTTGACACGGAGCCTTAGCTCAAGACGGGTTAGGGCGGGGGACGAATATTGCTCCGGGAGGGCGGCCAACGTTCGCCAGTATCATAACGTATCTTCGTCACTTTACCGTTGGAATCGATTTTCTATTCGGTCAGCAACTATTTTACTCTCAGCTTCCAACCGTGTAGAGCTCTACATCATACGTGGCCTCCCTGCCACCACGAGGGACGCCTTGTCGTCCAGGTACGCACGCGCATCTACAACGGAAGCGCTGCATAAAATTCAGAAATTCAGACTAGTCCAACAAAAATCAACAAAATCCCTAAACAAAACACACAAGTCTACGCAATATCGTCGCATTCAGCCTACCACAGATTAAATGATTTACCATGCAAACTCTTCATATGCCCCTTGTTTGCCCCTTCAGATGCCCCTTCTCCCACTACCACAGATCGAATGACTTTCAACCATTCGTTGGCCCCAGTCCACTAGCAGGGCCTCGTTTACAAGACCACAACCGTGAGCAACAGCTTACGATATCGCCGAAATCACTGTCGCACTTAACCGAATTATCAACATTTGGCATCGGTTGCTGCACGATTGTCCCGGTCAGGGCTGCCGGCAGAATTCCACTATGGTTGAGCTTCACGCACTCACGGTCAGGACATCTGCGGATACGGCGTGGGCAAGTTCAGAAGACTGCGCACCCGGGAGCGTGGGCATCAACGGCATCAAGGCAGCCGTGGGTAACAAGCGCATCATGAAAAAATAGACTACCAACTTAGTGAGTATAACACGGGCAATACGGTTGACTTCATCAACATATATAGGAACTTGCACACGAATTTCATTCCGATACCATCAACAACGTTTCTTTGAACGTGTGTAAGTGGCGAGTTGCGCCTGCGAACCTTCAATAAAAGTGATGCTTCGTACCGCGGAGGTTGCGCAGGGATTCCTTGACCGAAGGAAGGGCTGTGTTCCCACGGCAACGCTCATATGATACACCTGAGGTGGGGACTAAAAGCTTTATTATGGTGTGGCTTTGAAAATAGCTGGATCGGACTCATGGCAAAACGAAGAATTTGTGTGCACATCGTGTTTGGGCATTGTTGAAAGCCAGTGGAAGCAAACGTATGCATGGCATGAATGATATACGGATTGAAGTAGCTCACCTTAGGAGGATATCATAGGAGGGCGAACAATTATCCTGGAATAGAGATGTAACAATATTGGAATAGAAATTCGAAATCGTTATTCTAGAATATAAAATGAAAATTTTAACAGTGGCTCACAACATTCTCACAAAAAAATCGCCAAATGGAAATATGTTCATCGAGAATTATTGGGGGAAAATTTTCTTTTTCTCATTCCTCGAAAAATTCGTAATGACTTTTTCAGATATGTTCCGCAATTTTCTTGAAGTAATACAAATTTGGTAGATGTATTAATGTTCAATTTTGCTACCTTCGACTATAGCCGCGAAATGCAACGCCTACGGGGGAAAGGGTCATTCACGGGCCCCAACTACTAGCGAGCAGCAACGCCTAGGGGAGGAACGTGAGGAAACCGGAGGGAGAGTGGGAGGGGGAAGGGAGAAGAAATGAGGGGGGAGAAGGGGAGGCGGAAGGGACGGGAAAGTACGGAAGGAAGAAAAAATAAGGGAGGGGGAGAAGGAGGGGAAGCGGGGGGAAGAAGGGGGAAGGGAGGCAAAAGAAGTTCCGATTCATCCAGCGACAGCAATTCCGGCAACATTAATTCCAGCGACAACGATTCCATGATTTTTTTGCGCAAGGCCGGGATCATTCAGCACCTGCACCTACGGCGGAGGATCAAGCATCCGTGCGGGCCCACCCGGTTCGCCCCATGTTCCCTTTCGCAATCACCGCTGAAGACACTCAAGAGGCCGGACAAACCGAATTTTGGCCCTTTCCTTTTCGCACAATACCCAGTGGCAGCAGGGGATGCGCAGGTGCAGGCGGAGCCTGTGGGAAAGGCCGCAGGTTCCGGAAGACAACTCACCTGAGATAGAGTGGGTTCGTGCAAACACCATGAGGAAAATGATTCGATCTGCATGTCATACTTTTGACGAGGTGTATATGCATATTTATTTTCCCTGACTGATAATGATGGAGAAGTGGTTATGCCATCGGCTTCTGATGAACCTAATCTTGAAGTCGCTGAAAAGCGAAGTTGCATAATGGTGGGATTTGATGTCCTAATGATTGAACGGCGCACACCACTGTCTGAGCATCGCGCGGAGCCACGAGCACGGTGGTATTGTCACCATTTCGATTCTAGGCAGCGTAAAGGACCAACGCCGCACACACACACACACAGTTTGCCGGCGGATAGTATACACCGGGACGTGCGAAGCTATCAAGCAAACTAGACAAACTGAGCGGATGTTTGTTAAACACAAGCTCCCTATCGATCGTAACTATTCGATGGATAACTGTAAATTGTACCACGACGCAGAGCTCACGACCAATACAGCCGCACGAGGCGCGTGCCAGTACAACCGCGCCTGGCGAGCTTTTACGAGAGTCACCACGCATATACGTGACAAGTGCTTGTACCATACCAAACAACCACTGAATAACATTGGATAAGCCGACAAAAGCCAGCCCACCATCATCCCAGTGGATGTGAGAAGCAATTCAGGAGCAGGGCGGGGCCGTGACAAAATATCACGAACCCATACATATTCCCAACCCAGATGCAGAGCAGCATGGACCGATGATACGATGCCACCGATTATCGCACAACAATTATTGGTCCATGAGTAAAGGAGTAAGCGGAACCTGTTGGCATGCCCCCCAGTGGCTTGCGATCGACGGATTGGACCCGCTAGTCCATGGTAATGCCATGAATGCAGTCATACCACACGGCATAGACACCGTATGGTAAACGCACACACTCAGCGTGGCGTGGGTACATGGTGCAGCCGGTCTTCTGTGGCTACGGTGTGCCAAAGGAGTCGGTCCAAGGATAAGCACACACACTGAACGGCATGAGATCAGCCGACAAAAGCCAGCCCACCATCATCCCAGTGGATGTGAGAAGCAAATCAGGAGCAGGGCGGGGCCGAGACAAGATACCACAAACTCATACATATCCCGAACCCAGATGCAAAGCAGCATGGAAAGATGATACGATGTGACCGATCATCGCCCAACAATAGTGGTCCCAGGGTTACGGAGTAAGCAGACCCTGCTGGCATGCCCCCCAGTGGCTCACGGTCGATGGATGGGACCCATTGGTCCATGGTTATGCCATGGCGTAACCATGCAAGTGTTTGGAAACACACTTTCCATGTATGCAGTCACACCACACAGAATGGCACGAGGTCCGCCGACCAAAAGCCAACCCACCACCATCCCAGTCGATGTAAGAAGCAGTGTGCCGCTAGGTGTCGGACAGGAACGAGAGCAAGCTTCAGGCAAATCCGTGACGCTCCAAAAGAGGCAGTGCCCGCCAGCAAGGACACACGCATCCCTCCAACCAAAAACATCCTTATCCGGAGGACCTCACAACCCAATGTTAACATCAGCTCCCCAGCCAGCGTGAGGGAATGAGGCACCCGACCAAGTCGAGCAGCGAAAGATAAATCCGCGATGCTCCTCAAGAGGCAGTGCCCACATAAGAGGGGCACCACCGGGATGCTCGCATCCCGGCACCCGCATCCACCAAGCGGCCAAGATACCTCGTGCATACGCAGCGTAAGAACAGCAGCATGGATGGCACCACCGGGATGCTCGCATCCCGGCACCTGCATCCACCAAGCGGCCAAGATACCTCGTAAGATACCTCACATACAGAGCGTGAAGAACAGCAGCATGGATGGCACCACCGGGATACACGCATCCCGGCACCCGCATCCACTGCGGCCAAGATACTCCCCGATACGCAGCGTAAGAACAGCAGCATGGATGGCACCGCCGGGATGCTCGCATCCCGGCACCCGCATCCACCAAGCGGCCAAGATACCTCGTACATACGCAGCGTAAGAACAGCAGCATGGATGGCACCACCGGGATGCTCGCATCCCGGCACCCGCATCCACCAAGCGGCCAAGATACCTCGTACATACGCAGCGTAAGAACAGCAGCATGGATGGCACCACCGGGATACACGCATCCCGGCACCCGCATCCACCAAGCGGCCAAGATACCCTCGTACATACGCAGCGTAAGAACAGCAGCATGGATACACCACTCCGGATGCTCAGATTCCGGGCACCCGCATCCACCAAGCGGCCATGATAATTGTACATACGCAGAGCAAGAATAGCAGCATGGATGGCACCGGATGTCGCATCCCCGGCACCCGCATCCACCAAGCTTTTGCCACATGTCTCACATACGCAGCGCAAGAACAGCAGCATGGATCGCACCACCGGGATGCTCGCATCCCGGCACCCGCATCCACCAAGCGGCCAAGATACTCGTGCATACGCAGCGTAAGAACAGCAGCATGGATGGCACCACCGATGCTCGCATCCCGGCACCTGCATCCACCAAGCGGCCAAGATACTGCACATACGCCGCGTAAGAACAGCAGCATGGATGGCACCACCGGGATGCTTGCATCCCGGCACCCGCATCCACCAAGCGGCCAAGATACCTCGTACATACGCAGTGTAAGAACAGCAGCATGGATGGCACCACCGGGATGCTCGCATTCCGGCACCCGCATCCACCAAGCGGCCCCGTTCAAAATTTAAACGAGAATGCAAGGGACCAGTCGCAACGCTCAGAACTATGGGAGTACCCGCCAGCGGGTACATAGATATATATATACACACATACATGCATGTATACATGTATGCATATGAGAAGCCAGCACTGCCGACGTGTCAAGTGCCCAGCGCACTGAGCACACTCATTAAACACCTGTTCTCTATAGTAGCTACCTTAGCAAGTACGGCAGCTGCTCCACCCTCCCCAGCACCCAAAGCAAGCCCCTTTGGAGATCGCTCACTCAAGACCTGTGTCCTCGTAGATGGGCAGAGGGTACAGGCTCCCTGGGCCTCCCTCCCCGCCCATACCGCCAAGCGACTCCGAGATACCCCCGTGGCAGAGCGGGCAGAAGTTGCTCCCGCGCAGCTCCGTGTTGATCATCACGTGCTTGCAGTGCTTGCAGCGCATCATCGACTCGCCGCTCACCTCTTTCCCACTCGCCACACACACTGTCTGCGCGATCTTGCCGTGGTGTCCACCCTTGGCCTCCTTGCCCTTCCGCCCCCCCTTACTGCTTGGATCTTGTGGGGGGTGCTTGGTGAAGATGGAAATGGCGAGCTCTGCGAACTGCTCCTGCTTCTCCGAGGGGATCGCAGAGGAGGACTCCAGCTTGATGAAGGCCTTCGAGCACTTCCCATAGTACTTGCTATAGAAGGATGCCAGCGCTATAAAACTGTGAATGTCCACCGGGTCCAGCACGTCCTCAAACTCCTGTTGTACTCCGCCCCGCCATATCCCCCATCCGTCACCGTGTCAATGCGTGCCCTCATCCCTCTTCATCTCACACTCCGCGATCATCAGCCCGCAGACATCGCCTGTAGGCACTGGCTCGCGCGAGGTACATGCGTGGGCAGGGGGCGGCTTGCCATCTCCAAGGGCAGGTCGCCATGTCACCACTGCTCTGCGTGGGGGCTCAGGGACCGCTGCAACAGAATAAGCCAGATGCTTTCCCTCTCTGTCATCCGGCAGCTGACATCGCGTACGCGTCTCCGAAATTGCGCGGCGCACGATCCACACGGCAGGCATCGCCACGTTTGCCGTGGTCCAGTTGTGTGCCATGGGTCAAGAGGGTGCCCCACCAGCAGTGGTACAAAGGGCTGTTTCATGGGCAGGGCAGTTCTTGTAGCATCCCTGCGCAGCGCACCGGGCGGCCGCGTGTATTGGGGAAAGCACCTGTAAGAGCAAGGAGGTGCGCCGAGCGCCGTCAAAGTCACCGTCGTACAGCTGGCGATGCGCCAGAAGCCAGAAGTGGAACGCCTCGGCGCCATGCCACGCGTTCTCCATGTTTGTGTCCCCCGAGCTGCTGCTGGCCTGGTCCAGCGTCATTAGGCCGTCCAGCGTCTGTGCGGCCATCGTCTTAGAGGTGTAAGTGCTGTCGTGTGTCATCATCACGTCGACGTTCAGGGCCTTCTTCCGGAAGCGTTCCACCTCCATCGCTGCCAGCACGTACAGCTTCTTTGTCCGCAGCGGCTGCACCTTCAGCGCGGCCGCCTCCGTGGCCATCTTACTCAGGAGCTTGGCCGCCTCCGTGTGGTGCTGCGCCTTGCGGTACAGCTCCACCGCCTGAAGCGGCTTCTGTTTCTCGAGCAGGTAGTTGGCATACTTGCTCAGCACCGCCTCGATCTGACCAAAGTCGTTCTTCTCTGCTAGCTCTACCGCCTGAACACCCATCAGGCCCGCAGATCCCAGGCTAAGGTGCACTCCCGCAGACGCGCCGGTAGCCAACACCGCCTGCAGAGAGGGCGGATTCAACGATACAGGTGGGGGTGACACTGCAAGGATGGTCAGGTACAGGGTGGTTCAGAACCACCCAACATGGAGGAGTGCGCGGGAGCGAAGAGGAGGGCACAGATGAAGGGGTGCGCGGGAGCGAAGAGCAGGGCACAGATGAAGGGGTGCGCGGGAGCGAAGAGCAGGGTCCCTGCGGCGGGCAGTGGGGGGAAACACTGAGCCGCACCTGGTCCCACTGGTTCAGCAGCACGCAACAGTCGATGGCGGCCTTGATGTCGGCGCCCTTCTGGAAGGCGATGACTGCATGCTCGCACAATCCAACGGACATGAACTTGCGCCCGATGTTGCACAACAGCGGGTGGGCATCGGGGAGGGTGTTGATGAGGTTCTCGAGCCCGGTATAGTCTTCCAGCACGTAGAAGCACTCCACGAGCCGCTCCGTGTTCTTGGCTTGTGCATAGTATGCCACCGCCTGCTCCCACCAGTCACATTCCCCACACCATCCACTCACTTGCGCGCCATCTGTGCCCTCCCGTGCCACCACCACTGCTCGCTTGGCTGCTGCACTCGCCTCAGCGCGTGCGCCCCTGAGGAGCATGAGGCGTCTGTCAGTCTCTCAAGCCCTGCCCTCAGCACGCGCGCCCCTGAGGAGCCTGAGGCGGCTGTCAGTCTCTCAAGCCCTGCCCAAGGGGACGGAGGTCTTCTGGGGCAGATGCGGCTGTGGCATTCATCTCGGCGATGCCTCCGGCCGCGCTCCGAATGGAGTGTTCCGGGGAGTGCGAATATCGACGACCCGGTCATCATGATCAACGGTCACCATGCAACCTCGAATCTAGGCTCAACGTCATCCATGGTCAACGTCATCCATGGCTGCCATATTCTCTGCTTCTGGGAGCATGCCTCGTGGATCATGATCAACGGTCACCATACAACCTCGAATCTAGGCTCAACGTCATCCATGGCCGCCATATCCTCTGCTTTTGGGAGCATGCCTCACGGATCATGATCAACGGTCACCATGCAACCTCGAATCTAGGCTCAACGTCATCCATGGTCAACGTCATCCATGGCTGCCATATTCTCTGCTTCTGGGAGCATGCCTCGTGGATCATGATCAACGGTCACCATACAACCTCGAATCTAGGCTCAACGTCATCCATGGCCGCCATATCCTCTGCTTTTGGGAGCATGCCTCACGGATCATGAATCCGTCATCGCAGCGTGCGTCTCACCTTGTTCCACTTCTGCCTGTCAGAATAGTAGTCCCCAATTTTGTTCCACGCCAGCAGCAGCAGTGAGTCGTCCGATGCGCCGGAGCCTGCCAGCTTCTCCACCTGCGAGGACGCACATGGCGATCGAGGCTCAGAGATCAACCCTTCTTCCCCCACCCCGTGAAAGTCTTCCCAAAATGCCACCGCCGCAATGTGCAGCAACTGAGGCGAGCGAAATGTCGACGGCGATGTGCGGGATGCGCGGGCACGGCTCCACGCGGCGCATCCGAGCAGCGCATTCGCTGCCATCTGCTCACTCGCATCCTCTTGACAGGGGATTGAGCGAGGCCCGGCTGGCCGCTCGAGTGACGAGTGCGGCCTTCAGAGGTCGTCTCTGATTGGGAGCTGAGTGGAGCCTTGAAGGCAGGGCCAGGAGGTACACGCACCCCCATCAACGGGGCGCCGGGTCTCACCTTAAACCAATCGCCTAGCCGCATTCGCATCTCAATCGCCAGGTCCATGCGGTCAATATCCCTGCCTCGTCAACCAACCTCATGCCCAGGGCTTAGGACCAAAGCAATGCGGATTGACGCCATGCTAGCCGTGGATCGAAGCCATGCGGATCGACGGCGTGATGCCATGCTAGGCTCCGACCCGAAGCCCCGGAGCCTGTGGACTCAACCCACCGGCTCTGTACCACGTACCATGCCAGCTCCCGGGTGGAACAAGGCGGGAGCCACATGTGCATCTCGCGCCCAAGAAGAGGCACAGGGCCCCAAGAGGCGCACCCGCAGGGCCCCGAGTGGCGCACCCGCAGGGCCCCAAGGAGGCGGACCTGTAGATGGTCTCAGCTTCGTCGAAGCGCTTGAAGTATGCCGCCACCTCTGCATGCTGCTTCGCCTTGTCATCGAGCAGTTGCAACCGCTTCACAAACTGGATACCCTGCGAGCCGCAAGTCCGCCCCCCGGCCCCGCGTCAATGTCCCACCTTACCCAGCGCTGAATAGGCTGTGCTTGTGGACCGACAGCAAAGCGTCACGTGCCGCGCATCCACCGCTGCCGCATGCAGGCCTCGGTGGTGACCGAGTTCCACCGGCAGTGCTGTAGTCTCAGCCCTTGTCGGGGCGCCTGACGGGGCCTAAGCACGGCGCACTCAACCCTCCAGCCGGCCGCATGCAGCGCTTGCCCTGCAGTGCCTTTCAGTTCAAGCAGGTGACAGCGCCCCGGCGACTGCGCAGGCCGGGGGACACACGGGCCAAGGTCACACCTGATAGTCTGCGCATCGCACGAAGGCCTTGTCAGCGATGGTGAAATCCAGCTGCTCAAGGGCGTACTCCGCCAGAATTCTCCACAACCTGTGCCATCCCCCCGGTCCTCCATCGCCCTTCACTCAAAGACCCAATGACGTGCGCCGTGTAGCCCGGGTAAACACCCCCAACCTCCTCCCTCCCCTCCAGCCACAAGTGGAAGGTGCCGCCAGCCGTCTTGGACAACCCGGGAGCTCGCTGTGCAAAAGGGCATTGGCACACGACCACAGAGCCGATGCTCGCTATCCCCTGCCGCGCTGAAGCATCGGCCTTCTGCGATGCTCCCCACAGCCAATCGGACGCCTAGCAGGAGCGGCCACCTACCTGGGGTGGGAGTTGTCCTCGATGAACTGGTAGGCGTCGTTGATACCGATGTTGGACAGGATGTGCCGGGTGTCCCTCAAAGATTTCGTCTCAAAGTCGAGAAAGTAGTCCTGAGCGCCCCCGGCCCCCCCGTGCATCCCTCAGCGAATCATCAGGGGGTCACCTTGTCCGGTGATCCGGAAGGGGGGAGAGGGTATACAGGTGCAAGGGCCCACCTTGTCAGGTGATCCGAAGGAGGGGGGGAGGGTATGCAGGTGCAAGGGCCCACCTTGTCAGGGTGGTCTGGGGTGCGCATGACGTCGTCCAGGAGCACAGCTCTGATCTGCAGGTCGCTGAACTCACACAGGAAGCCGTTGCTGAGGATGGGCTCTTCGGGCTCCATTCCTCGGAAGATGTACCTGCGTCCTTGGCACCCCTCCCCCCTACATCTGCTCAGCAACCTGCTCAGAATGAAGCACATCCTGCGGTGGATAAATGAAGCACATCCTGCGGTGGATAAATGCAGCGCATCCTGCGGTGGATAAATGGAGCACATCCTGCGGTGGATGAATGCAGCGCATCCTGCGGTGGATAAATGGAGCGCATCCTGCGGTGGATAAATGGAGCGCATCCTGCGGTGGATGAATACAGCGTATCCTGTGGTAGATAAGTGGAGCGCATCCTGCTGTGGATAAATGGAGCGCATCCTGCGGTGGATGAATGGAGCGCGTCCTGCGGTGGATGAATGGAGCGTATCCTGCGGTGGATACAGCGGACTGCGCTCGATCGCTACCCTCTGGTCTGGAGGTGGGGAGGGCTGCGGCGCGGACTGAGGGCCTCACATTCTGGTCTTCTCCATGATGGCGAAGAGCTCAGGGTTGTCGTCGCTCCACCGCATGTCCCAGGCATCCTTGCGCTCGAAGGGCAAGTGCTCCCCCATTGTGCCGCTCTCCGGGCCCTTCGCCTGAAGCCCCCGCGCACCTCCACCGCGCCTTCCTGACGTTCGAGGGTGATGCGCTGACCCCCCCACTGTACCCTGCACTTGAGGGGTGATGTGCTGACCCCCCACTGTACCCTGCGGAGGGTGATGCGCTGACCCCACTGTACCCTGCACTTGAGGGGTGATGGCTGACCCCCCACTGCACCCAGCACTTGAGGGTGATGCGCTGACCCACCACTGTACCCTGCATGAGGTGATGTGTGCTGACCCCCCGTACCCTGCACTTGAGGGTGATGTGCTGACCCCCACTGTACCCTGCACCCTGAGGGGTGATGTGCTGACCCCCACTGTACCCTGCACTTGAGGGTGATGTGCTGACCCCCTGTAACCTGCACTTGAGGGGTGATGTGCTGACCCCCCACTGTACCCGTGGGGGGAGGTGATGTGATGACCCCCCTGTAACCTGCACTTGAGGGGTGATGTGCTGACCCTCCACTGTAACCTGCACTTGAGGGTGATGTGCTGAGCCCCCACTGTACCCTGCATAAGGGGTGATGTGCTAACCCCCCTGTACTCTGCACTTGAGGGTGATGTGCTGAGCCCCCACTGTACCCTGCACTTGAGGGGTGATGTGCTGACCCCCACTGTATCCTGTACTTGAGGGGTGATGCGCTGATCCCCCACTGTACCCTGCACTTGAGGGGTGATGTGCTGACCGTGGGGGCTCCGGCAGAAAAGGATGTGTGGAGACGCTGAGCCGGCGCACCTGCAGATCAAAGAATGTGAGCACTCCGTTGATGTCGATGATGGACATGCGCGAGGAGTTGCTGTTGAGCTCCATCACCTGCACGGCCACCACCGCACTAGGAGCCCCACTCAGCTCGATCGTGGTTAGGCTCTCACGCACGCTGGGGGGGGGACGGGGATAGGAGGATCACAACTTGCCACACAAGCTCGAGACAGAGATACCAAAAAATAACACTGCTGCTTATGCTGGACGCAATGAACGGCAGTCTCGCGTGATGATGCCCATGCTCCCTAAATGATAGCACTTCCAGCTGAATTCTGCACCACCGCCTACCAAGCGCTGGCGACGTCGTCCACCTCGCGGAGCATGGCACTGCGGAGCATGGTCCGAGTATAGGCACTGGCATGGCCCTCACTTCTGTCCAATCAGGGTTCACTGCGTGAGTGTTCTTCGAATCAGGATTCTCCACGCAAGCTTTCGTCCAACTAGGGATATAGTGAATCCAGCTCCACATTGCACGACACGTAATAGATGACCTGGGAGAGAGATGGTTGGCTAACACTGGCGGTGCCATGCTCAGGATGCCCCCCTCGGATGCTGCTTTTTGGGGGGTGAGAGCCGGCAGCTAGCCGCGGGGACCTGCGGGCACTGTGCCACACACCTGGGGACGGCAGCGCAGCACGTAGGTGTTCTCCACAGACAGGTGCGGCAGCGAGTATCTGCGCGTTGCAGGGGAGAGGGGTACAGGCAGAGTGGGGAGACAGAGGTCAGCAATCCTTACCGCGAATAAAGGCGCTCTGTTGAACAATCCTGGCCGCAATCCTGGCCGCGAATAAAGGCGCTCTGTTGAACAATCCTGGCCGCGAATAAAGGCGCTCTGTTGAACAATCCTGGCCGCGAATAAAGGCGCTCTGTTGAACAATCCTGGCCGCGAATAAAGGCGCTCTGTTGAACAATCCTGGCCGCGAATAAAGGCGCTCATTGAACAATCCTGGCCGCGAATAAATGAACAATCCTGGCCGCGAATAAAGGCGCTCTGTTGAACAATCCTGGCCGCAATGAACCTGGCGAATAAAGGCGCTCTGTTGAACAATCCTGGCCGCGAATAAAGGCGCTCTGTTGAACAATCCTGGCCGCGAATAAAGGCGCTCGGTTGAACAATCCTGGCCGCGAATAAAGGCGCTCTGTTGAACAATCCTGGCCGCGAATAAAGGCACTCTGTTGAACAATCCTGGCCGCAAATAAAGGCGCTCGGTTGAACAATCCTGGCCGCGAATAAAAGCGCTCTGTTAAAAAAGGATGTGGCAGCAGGCCGCCACGATGTACAATAAGGAAGCTGCTGGGGCACCACTCAGGGAGCTGCCTAGTCACCACTCAGGGAGCTGCCTAGTCACCACCCGCTGCGGTCGTCACTGTAGCTGTGGAGGAGACGCGGAGCGCACCCAGTTCCAAGCCGGGTATGGGGCATCAAGTCTCAAGCTTGAAGGAGAAGCGAGCTATGCCAGAGACGGAGGCAACTGCAGTGCGCGCCCCCAGGGGCGAGGGGAGATAACTACTATTTCCATCATGGGGTCCAAGATTGAGGAGAAGCGAGCTATGCCAGAGACGGAGGCAACTGCAGCGCGCGCCCCCAGGGGCGAGGGGAGATAACTACTATTTCCATCATGGGGTCCAAGCTTGAAGGAGAACCTACGCTCTCGCTTGTGTGTGGGCCCCCAGGGGGAGGGGGGGAAGGGACCTGTTGACAATGCCAGACTCTCGGCCGAGGAGGAGGCACTTATCAGAGGCGCAGATGGCGCAGACTGGGTCGTTGGTAGAGTTGCTCGGAGCGCGCAGCTTCTCGGAGGCGGTTGCAGGCTCGTCGTGGATCACCTTGTCGTCAATGTGGAAAACCCGCTCACGGCCGTCTGCCAGCCCGGCATAGCCCCAGCGCCTGCTTACATCTGCTGGCCGCGCCTGACTCCGCTCATTGGAGCATCCAAGGTGCATGCGCCGCGAGTTTCCATACACCCCACCCAGTGTTTCACCTTCCAGCTAGTGGCGCACCGTGATTTGGTCCAACTAATGGACTCGCCATCAAGCGGCATTGCATCGGCGTACCGCTACCCTGGAGTTGGCGTTCGTCGGCGCACACTGCAATGCACGCCGGGGCAAGGCTGGCCAAGGGGCGGAGCGGTGGGGGGCTCGGAGACCGCTTACCCTTGCGTCGCATGGAAGCGGTGCCGTCAACATCCACGGAGGTCAGCTTGGCCACTGGGGTGCGGTACTGCCGCCCAAGTCACCCCCAGCCGCCCGTCTGCTTTGCTGGGGGTGACTTTCCTCCTCTAAAATCGTGGGAATTGAGGGTCCGCGCGGGGCAAGAGGGTGGAATCGCCTTCTCCTAACGTCGGGTAGAGCCATGCAGGGTAATCCACGGAGATGCACAGTCGCGACCCCACATCCACGGGGCATGGAGGGGACCATGAGCCGAGGCCTCCGGAAATGCTCGTAGCGGCTCGTGCAGGGGAGCGGTGGGAGATGAAGGCCAAACCTGCCAGATGTACACCACCTCCTCGGAGGCAACAATGACATGATACTGCGTCATGGTCATGAATGTGGGCTCGGTCTCAATATACTTTGAATCTACTGGGCTCCCGATGGCGTTGCAGAGGATGAGAATGTACTGCCCGGCCTCCTCACCCTGCGTTGCGAGCGCCCGGCCTCCTCATCCCGCCCGGCCTCCTCACCCTGCGTTGCGGCGCCCAGCCTCCTCATCCCGCCCGGCCTCCTCACCCTGCGTTGCGAGCGCCCGGCCTCCTCACCCCGCCCGGCCTCCTCACCCTCCTCCTCACCCCGCCTGGCCTCCTCACCCTGCGTTGCATGCGCCCGGCCTCCTCAACCCGCCTGGCCTCCTCACCCTGCATTGCATGCGCCCGGCCTCCTCAGTCCGCCCTCAGCACTGGACTACACGCACACAAGTAGGAGGAGACGCACCTTGGTGGACAAGACGCAGTATTCCCCACAGGCGCGGATGTTGATCAGCTTCTTGACGTACTTTGCATATCTGTCGTTGGATTTGGTGTCCCAGAACATGACACAGTGCTCTGCTCGGTCCGGCTGCGTCCCCCACATCGTCCACCCACCACCGTCAGATTTCTCATGCGCACACCGCCGTGCCAAGAATGACTGGAGGACTCGCTGCGACACAAGGCTACCTTGTTCCGCCCAAGCACTGGAGGACTCGCTGCGACACAAGGCTACCTTGTTCCGCCCAAGCACTGGAGGGCAATCACCTTGTTAAACGCGTACACCAAGGTGCTACCAAAGTAGCCCCACTTGTAGTCCGGCCGGATGTTGGCAAAGTAGATATACGAGTCCACAGCCAGAGCAATGCGCAGCCCTCCCCCCTGTTAGGGGGACACAGACCGGATCAAAATCGTTAGAATAGGACACTTCCGAAATGTGGCAAACCATAATAGGTCTGACATTATAGCCACCACAACGCAGTCCTGCTTCCCTTAGCACGGTGCGCTCGGGGAGTCAAGGGGGCTCACCTCCCACGAAAGCGCGTTAATGCCCGAACCGGGCACACGGAGTGTGCGCAGATGCTGACCCGTGTGAGAGTAGAACTGCACCATGCTCGCCTCCCTCAGCTCCCCTGCGAGGACCCTCCAAATCACCGCCTCCATCATCGGGAGCTTCCCACGCTTGGTGGGCGCCGAAACCTGGCAAAGCAAAGCACCTTGTGGCCAGCACCCGCTGGGAATGACCACCTCAACCCTCCTGGTAGCCAGGCATCTGCAAGCACGCGGGGACTGCTTGAGCGCCCCCTGCCTTACCCCTCCTGGTAGCCAGGCATCTGCAAGCACGCGGGGACTGCTTGAGCGCCCCCTGCCTTACCCCTCCTGGTAGCCAGGCATCCGCAAGCACTCAGGGACTGCTTGAGTGACCTCGCCTTATTTTTCTTTGGCGAGAACTTGGATGCCGCAGGAGTTGCCGCAGGAGTGGTGGAGGGCAAACAGCGGGTTTAGCACAGAGGGCACACAGTACAGGCCAGTTGTGAGGAGGTACTCGACAGGGGGTGGAGAACAGACAGAAGACAATAGCAGAGGGTGGAGGTCGTATCTACGGCGGTGAACAAAGGGCGGAGGGCGGATGTATGGCACTGGGCAGGGGGCGGAAACAGACAAAAGGCGGTGGCAGAGGGCGGACGGCGGCTGTTTCGCAATGATAGCCAGTATGTTGTCGTGAACAAAACATGACAGGAGGTATGTGACCGTATCTTCGCGATTGCACCTTTTAGTGAAGGACTAGCTTACGATTCAATACAAGTGCAGCTCGCCGTCGCAAGCAGTAGAGGTTACCTGTGGTCTGTGAGCCGGCAACTGCGAGAACCTGCCCCGACGTGTTCCAGCTAATGCGCGTCGCACGCAGTCCCGTGTCAATAAGCACGGCCTGCACAGATACCGCAAAGGTCAAGGGGCCTATTGAAAGGCCGGGATGGAGCCGTGAACGGCTTAAAGATCGAGTCAGAGTTATGGATGACGGACATACCATGAACATGCACTGCCCAGATCGACATCACTTTCATTACTAGTCACAGGTTGTTCCTCTTAGAAACACGGAGGAGTGCGTTACCTTCTCGTCGGTTTCTCCGCGCATGAGCTGCACACGGCCGTTGTCAAGCCCGAGTGCAAGAGTAGGAGCATTGGGATCCGTGCTCCCGTCGAGACCATCATACCTGCAGCGAAAGCAGTGTTAGAGAGCAGCCTCCACCCTCCAGCTCTTGACAGAGGGCACGTGAAACACGAGACATCGACAAGGCGCATCGGTATAGACCGGGCGTGGCGAAGTGGTGAGCCGCAAGGGAGGGCTCTCTGCCAGCAGCCTCGTAAAACTGAGGAAGGCTTCGAGGATTCAAAGTTTTGTGGCGTGTCGCCAAATATGGTTAGGGAGTGCAAGAATAATATCCACGACAGGGGCAACTCTCGGGAAACACTTTTGCGGGACGCCTTCAGGTACATTTGCTTGAGAACAGTCGCCGGTAATCAGCGGTTCCGGGTCAGACGAGACAAGGGACTATCGCTAAGAAACAGATACAGGAAACGTGCAGCTTCCTTCTCGGCTCCTGAACCATTGGTGATCATCTCGTTTCGTCACGACGAGAGACACAGAGCTCTCAAGACTGCTGAAAGGTTGCAAACAACTACTTTTTGTCACGAGGACAACCACAGCTTTCAGGATTGCAGACTCATCGGGCATGCGAGTCAGAGTAATATTGTCAGGGAAGAGCGACTGGTACACAAGGATGCGCGCATAAAATGAGTGAGGGAAGTGTAGTGTGGGGATAGCTCACCCCCTGAGCATCCACGTGTCGCCAAAACGATCGCAAGTAGAACCCCCCACGGACCCCTTGTTAGTTCGATGAAAGGCTGTGCGATACGTGTGCCGTACGTCTTACTTCCAGGGCAGTGGCATGGACCTTCTTGTGGGGTCAGAGAGTGCACGCAGAGGGGGTGAAAGGAAGAATGCGTCGCATGCTGCTCTCACGGAGAAGATTGATCAGAGTGCAACAATCATCAGTGCGATACAACTCCTTGTGGTATCTGTCAGCATTGTTCGGAGGGGCGCGATAATATAGCTCGGAAAACGGTTCTTTGACTTACCAGTCAATACCGACAATATTTGCAGTTCCTGAGCATCCTTCCATACAGTACAAAGGCAGCTTGGAGACAGCATTACCGTTGCAGTCATAGATGTGGCATTCGCCCTGGGCACCGTTGGGAAAAGTTCAGGATGTATGTATAACCTTTCCAGGGTCAACCGGCTTCGCTGTGACGAAGCTGTTAACACCTGTCCACGGTTCTGTGCGCGAAAAGTGGAATGCAAGTTGGTGCGGAAGACTCATGAAAAGTGGGCTCTGAACTCCGTTTTTGGGGGGGAAAGTGAGGATGGTTGAGAGGAAAAGTGCAAGAAAACCGGAAATACATATCGAATAGTGTGAGCAGTGGTTGGTAGATTAAAATGAACAACGCAGACACAAGCTATGTATCAGAGTTGGCGAACGGTGAACGCTAACGACACCTGCTCACCTGCACTGTGCAAAAGAGGATAAGGCGACCGTCCGGTGACCATTCGACAAGGGCAAGCTGTAAACTCAGCTCTTTGCCCCAAAGACGGTTTCCATCCACGGAACCGACAATCACCGCGCCGTCCTCATATACAATGCAGATCTTTTGGCCGTCAGCGGTCCACTTCATATCACGAACTACGGATTTGTTTCTGTTGTTAATCATCTCTTCGAACCACATGCCCTTGTGTAACATCCACACGATAATCAAACCGTATTGGTCGCTGGTTGTGAGCTTGCGGTAGTTTTCGTTCCAGTTCACGACCATGACAGAACCGTTGTGACCTTCAAGGGTCTGGTTCATGGACAAATTGCTGCTGGCTGGCGCCATCTTGGATTTCGGATCCTGAAGTCAGACCTTCCGATGGGGTAAGAGATGGGGAGCGATACTTCCCAGGGGTGTTGAGCTATGCACATAGGTATTGAAAAATGTTATGGACGAGCTCCCGTATATTATCGTTAGTCTTTCGGTTTCGAAGTATGCGACAGACGGGAGCCTGCCATAATCTTTGTACCCCAGGAGAGAAGAGGAGAGAGCCGTGCCTTAGGGGTTCCGGACTCCAGCTTCAAAACCTTCAAGAGACCGTTGTCTCCACCACAGGCAATCCATCCCTGCGTAAAGATAACAACCAGGACAACTGAACAACAGACGACACGCAGGTTCACAAGCTTTTGGGGTGTGAGCTTGGGGAAGATGGAATCCAGGCGCAAGTGCATGGAGAACGTGTCGTGAACTACAAGTCTTGCAAAAAAAGAACGCATATTACCTGTTCGCTGTTCCATGAGACACATTTAAGCTTTACGCCGTTGGGAATAGCAATCTTTTTGCTGCGCACAACAAACACGGAAGACATCTCAGGGGATGCTTTTACAGCATGTTGGAGGTCGCAAGGCGCCAGCTGAGCAACCCGCGAGTTTTATGCGGAGTCACGATGAAATAGAATTGATATTACAGAGAAAAATTAAAGGGAAGCACCTGAGATATATGAACATCGCGAAGGAGAACTATGAGGGCTCCCGCAAAACTTTAGAATAAAACGTTTCAGACAAGAAGCGATGCTGAAACTGAGTACTGGCAGGACCCTATTAACTCCTAATCTCGGTAACAATATATCCCGCTGTCTAAAATAATTGGTTTAAAAGGCTTATAGTGTGTATGTTGAGAAAAAAACTTGGTTTTTCTCAGAGTAACAACTCCTGCATCACAGGGTTCTGAAAGCTGAACCTCAGGGTTCCTTGCCAGGTTTGAAAGCGAGCTTGAAACGAGCTGCGCATTTGGTCAACTGAACTACCGAGAGGACTGTGAGTCGGGTGGTTTAGATCGAGGAATCGATTCGTGAAGTATATCCTCACCCTTCATTCATTGGAATTATCATTCGATTGTTTCTGGCGTTTTTTTTCAATTTTGAATCTCAAATTCAAGGAGAAAACAGTGCAGAGCAGCCGAGAGAGCTGAATTCAGCATTAAAATTGAGCATAAAAACATGATCGATGATGAAACGACATCCGGATCGACAGCGACATTCGATTGGGACAGAAACGAGGAAGAAAAAATATATCGGTTGGCAAATTGTTAATTTTTCGATCAGAATTTCCTACAAACCTTAAACCTGAAGGACTAAGGAATAAGTACTTGAATTTTCGAAACATCAACTGCAGGCACCAAGATTATGCTGCAACAGGTTTCGGTGGAGACGTCACGTATGGCCTTGGAACAGTTGGACAGAACACTTGGTCAGTCTCTTGTACCTCACTGAGCCCAAACGACTGGGTTGTACTGTGCATCTTTTCTGGTGCAACTCAAGCAGAAGCTCAGCTCAACATACGCGAACTTAGAAGTAGTGGCTTGCCGTCAACATAACAATATATACGCTGGACTTATGCATTGACTGGGGAACCGTTGACAAACGGCTGCATACCTTTGAACTCCTTCTACGAGCTTTGTTCGAAGACGTGCCCAACATGCGCCTCAATGCATTCCAGGTGACTGAACGTAGGGAGGGCTGTATCGATCCGAAATGTCCTGTACACTTCACGTATGTTTTCCTGTACTCTACCAAGAGTTCAGTTATCACAATCACCTCACCAGATTCTCTGTTGACACTCCTGCGTGAGCAGAGGAAGCAAAAGGTGTTGTGTCTGCTATCAATTATGGCCATCCTGCAAGCACGAGGAGCAGATGGTAAAAGGAAGAAAAAAAGTGGTAAGTTATTCGATGGCTGCTCATCCGTCACGAAATTTTCAAGTTGGCAGCATGATTGGTGCATTTTTGGTGCATGATTTTGAGGGAAGATCACCTGTTGCGTTCGCAGGTCCGAAGCGATGCAGCTTTTTGTGTTATCTGCACGGAACCTGCAATGAAAATCTGGGTCGCTGCGAATGCGAATTCGGGTGCGCGCATTTTGAACGGTGATCGCTTTAGGCCCTCCTTTATGCCTCAAGGCGTTGAGCCGTGTGTGCCCTTTGCGAAGGTACGGCGGGGAGGACTGCATGGAGAATCTGCTTTCGAGCTGCGTCTTAGACAACAAAACAAAGTTCACGATACCTTGCCCCGTACGTCGCCCGGTGTTTCTCAAACCTTTTTGATTTCGTGACAGCACGACGCGTGCTGCACGACGAGTGCCATTTAGTTTGAAAGGCATACTGTGCGCTGCTTCCATTCCTGCTTGACAGACGCACTGCTGCCACGTCTATCTGACAGGTGCAGGACTGCCAGGTCTTTGTTATGCCGGTGTAATATGCGCCCATCGCTTGTCGTGAGCAGGCCGAAACGCGCTCTCCTGTGATCACTCTGGGTCCCGAAAGGCTCTCTCATATGATCACTCCGGGCCCACCGAAAGATGTGCTCTTCGGCTCCGCTCTGAGCAGAATCTGGTGGTGTTGATCTTGGACGCAGACGACTGCAGGTCATGCCTGGGGCGACGAGTGGCTCACGACTTGCGAGTGTGCAAGGCAATGTGCTGCTCTCAACACGTCGTATATTCAGCCTCGTCACTGTCTCTTTTACAATAAAAGCCTCACTGCTGACAGGAGCTTTGCGGTGCGATCCTCATCGCAGCAATATCCACTTTCACCGGCCATGTGTGATTTAATCATAACTGTGTGCCTTAGTTCTGCGGCAGTAGGTGGGCTTGTGACGAGAGCCATGCCGAGTGCCAAGCGAGACACCATACAGCAGAACTAGACATGCAAATCTAGAGTTGCAAGAAACAAGTCTTTCATACCACATCTTTCATAAACCCTAATACACTTTTCTCCACCTGTTTGCTCAGCGACTTTAGGCCAGCTAGAAGATGCACTGCGCATACCGGCCAGGGTTGTAAGGGAGGTCACACCTGGCCGCTTGCTACAGGTACCGGCCATGGCTTTTGGATTTCTGACTTTGGGCTGTTGCAGCAAACCCCTGATGCATCACTCAAACTCTCACTGGAAGCGCTGCGTGCTGCGGTAAACGTGCAGGCAGTCTACAGGCGGCAGTATGTGGCATTTCCTTCTCTGCGCCCGGCACTTCTACCCATAGCAAAACCTCATTTAAGGAGCTCTCCGCCGCCGCCGCTGCCGCCGTCTCTGCCGCCGCCGCCTCCTCCTCCCTCATTCGAACCTCCCTCAGTCCTGGAAGTCGAGGTGCTGCGCTCTGCTGGGCTCGGCTCCTTCCTCGATGTTGCCTCAGCTCAGCTCTCGGCCCAGATCTCGGCCCGGATCTCGGCCCGGTTCAGCCTACCTCAGCACTGCACTCAGCTCCTTCCGGCCCGGTCAGGCCAGGATACACCGAGTCTCCAGGGCGCGCACAGCGAAGCTTTCCGTGATCTACGCAGCGACTTGGCAAGCGAACCCCAACGGAAGCGCTTTGTCATTCATGGCCAGGCATTCCAAGGCATTTATTCCAAGCGGAGGTTCCCCACGCACGATACTACCTTTGCGCCACACCCTGACCCAAGGTCCTGACATTATGCTGGCATAACCGCGCCATTGAACTCCCAAAGTGCTGACGTTCGGCATCACCACCGCCCACATCACACATCATGCCGCCATAGCCGGATTCGAGACCTAAATGTCGAGCACCGCATTGGCGCTGTCTGCCAACCTGAGATCCAGAAGACAACCGCCACCTTGCCGCCATATTTGTGGACCTGTTGTTGCATGTTCATCATATATCCCTATATCACATGTATAATTGCGCTTCCGTTCAGTGCGTTTTTGTGGCTTATGAATCCATTGTGGCTGTGGACGTGTACCAATCGAATTCAACTTTTTCTAGCGTCTCAATCCAACCTGTCTGTTCGCTGCGACAGAGTGTTGTGCTTGATAGAACACGTTTTGGCCGCAGGTGTGGAACGCGAGCAATGCATCCAACACAACGGTCTCCTTTCTACTCACCGCATGGCCGCCACCACCACCACCGCCACCATCACCACCCTTGCCACCACCGCTGCCACCGCTGCTGCCACCACCACCACCGCCGCCGCCTCCGGAGACAGCCCCGACCCTCCGCAGCTGCCCCTCTGAATGCAACCATAGAGGGGTGTGCACAACCGAAGGTTTGGGAAGGCTCTTCGTCACAGTTTCCTGTAAGCTGTTGTGCAAGATCCCAGAACACTGCCAAGCTTGCCGCCCTCCGAGCGATGCCTGATGCGCAACACCGGAATACTGCCAAGCTTATCGCCCTCCGAGCGATGCCTGATGCGCAACACCGGAATACTGCCAAGCTTGCCGCAATGCCTGATGCAACACCGGAATACTGCCAAGCTTGCCGCCCTCCGGCGATGCCTGATGAATACTGCAACACCGGAATACTGCCAAGCTTTGCCGCCCTCGGCGATGCCTGATGCGCAACACCGAATCTGCCAAGCTTGCCGCCTCCGGCGATGCCTGATGCCAACACCGAATACTGCCAAGCTTGCCGCCCTCCGACGTGCCTGATCGCAACACCGAGACACTGCCAAGCTGCCGCCCTCCGCGATGCCTGATGTAACACCGGAATACACCAAGCTTGCCGCCCTCCGAGCGATGCCTGATGCGCAACACCGGAATACTGCCAAGCTTGCCGCCCCTCCGAGCGATGCCTGATGCGCAACACCGGAATGCTGCCAAGCTTGCCGCCCTCCGAGCGATGCCTTATGCGCGACACCGGAATACTGCCAAGCTTGCCGCCCTGTTTGGATAATTGAGAAATTTATTTCGCAATTATGCTGGAAGTACGGGGGAGGGAATTTCTGACCCTAAAAATTGAGCACGAGGCCAACCGAGGGCCCGACGATTTTTCCTGAGAATTTGTGGCTTTTTGCCCACTGGGGGATTTTCCTCGGGACGGAGTTCCGATGAATCCGGCAGTACGACTTTCCTGAGTGTTGATTGGTCGCGTTGCGACAACCTGAACCGTGGTGGGTGAGACAGAGTCTCAAAAGTCTGACGGCATGAAATGCCTGCGTCATGACTGGTCACCGTGACGTCATGGAAGTTGAAGAGGTTGGGGAGATGGAAAGACATTTTGACATCGGACACATCACAGAGTGTTGTGGAGCGACACGTGAAACGACGGGAGGTGCAAGGCATCGAACGGCCTGCACTCCATCACCTGAGTTTGTGAATGTGAAAGGTCTTTCGGAAAGCTTTGAAAGCTTTGCGAAATACAAACTTCATCATTTTGCGAGTACTTTCGGGCTCCGAGTCTACCAACTAAAAAAGTTACAAGCGAGTACTCGTGGAATATTTTAAACGTAAAGCAGCAATGGCACCAGTGAATGAAGCAACGAAGTTGGGATCAGAGGAGTGCGATTCTGTGTATACGGACCTGCCTGCGGTGACGCGGATGCTGGCGATGGCGAACAGTGTGGACAAGAAGTGTGACGCCGTGGCACCAGCTTTGGACCGGTGTATTCGTTTCTTTGATGCAGCAGACCTTGAGAGCGCGGTGGAGATTCTGAACTTCGGGCTGGTGTCCGGCGTTTTTACGCCGGCGGAGCGGGACGGGCGAGGTAAAGTGACAGAGAAGGCGATCTTGAAACCTCCGGCGAGGGACAGACCGGCTTTCGTAGCAGCGCTGGTGGAGGCAGCAGAACAATGCGTGGAGGTGCTGGTTACGCGATTGAAGTTCAAGCTCCCGGAGGTGCCGCAGCAGTCGGCGTCAGAGAACCGTACCAGCGACAAACCGGCGCGGGAGGACGACGATGAGAACGAGGAGAATGAGGAAGAGGCACCAGGCGAGGATTTTTCGCCGAGACGGAGGAAGAAGCGGTTGCGCCAAAACTGAAAAACAAAAAAGGTAAATTTGCAGCAGGTGTTGCGCCGGATGGGCTGGCGAAGGACGCGGAGCTCAAACGCAGGATGGACGTGTACCTGGCGTCGGTAATTCCGGGGTACGCGCCGGCAGCAGAAAAACGAGGTCTATCTGTGTTTCGGTTGAGGGAGCGTCCGAGCGCGAAGCTTAGGAAAACTGTAGTTGCGGACCCGGCGACAGGAGAGATGAAGTCAGTTTCGATTCCGCGTCTGACGAAGGATCAGTTCTTAGAGCAGAATATGGAGATGTTGGAGATGCTGGAAACGAAAGAGGAACGCGCGCAGTTCAGGCAGTATGTTGCGTGGATTATGAAACTGGCAGACAGGCACAGTTGGACAGAAGTGTATGACTTTGACGCGCAGATTAGGAGCGATATTGAGGATGGGAGGTTGGATTCGTGGGACCCGATTAGACTGGGACATAGATTTCAGTACGAGTATGTACCGGCGCAACGAGAGGCACAGAGTTTGCTCGAGGAGAGGAACCGGGACAAAGGACACAAAGGAGTAGAAAAAGGAAAGAAGGACGGGATTTGTGATTTCTTTCAGAAAAAGGAAGGATGCAAGAAAGGAAAGGACTGTGGCTTTATTCACGTTTGCAGGGGCTGCAAGTCGCCCGAGCACGGGCAAGCGAGCTGCGAGAAGTGAGGATGAAGACACGGGTAGCCGGGACGACGGCAGTAAGATGATGTGCAGCCGGGATGACGGGCACGTGATGTGTAGATGAGCACTGATGAGAAAATAGTTCGATGAAAAGTACTTTGTGGACTCAGATTGTTTCTTGGACCTTTAGAAAGGTAGTCTGAAGGTTGATTGTATGAGACAGTTGTAGACAGTAAGTCTGGTTTGGTATTGGTGAAGTATCACTTTAATCTTTGAATTTATAAAAAAGATTGTTCTATTAACTTGAAAATATGTTTGTGGACTTGCGGTGTGCTTTGATTGCTTGCCTCAGTTGATGGTGCAGTTGTCCGGGGGAAAGTGCTTGATTGCGGGGTGCAGTGCATATTGTTGTTAGAATTGTGTCTTGCAGAAGTGGGGTGAATTGATGCTTGTTTTGGTGGATGGTGCAGTTGTTTTGAGGGAGAGACTTGATTTGTGGGACGTGCCCTATGAAGGGGAGGACTTGTGTTAATTTCAGAGTGTGAGGGGATGGTTGGAAAGAAGGGCCGGTTAGGCTCGGAGAATGTGGTAGTCAGAGGAAAGGTGTGGAGGCTGGAGTTAGTCTCTTTTTCTTTTTTCTTTTTTCTTTTTTGGAGGCTGGAGCTGCCACTCAGGCTTGCCTGCAGTAAGATTGTAAGATTGTGTATCAAAGTGTGGGAGGAACACAGGGGTCTGCCGGCCTGCCTGTGTGGCATTTGGGAGCAGAAGCACCAGCCGGTTGGGTAAAGGAACTTGCAGGTCGGCATGAGCCCCTGCAGTTTGGGCTGACTCTTCAGTTCCCCAGATTCCAGCTGGGAAGCACCTACCACCTCCCTGGAAGTACTCAAAAGTTTGTTGTTGAAATTGGTGCTTGTAAGCACCGCCACTGTCACAGAAATCTCTCCTCCCCGGGAAGTACTTGTGTGGATAATTGAGACATTTATTTCGCAATTTTGCTGGAAGTACGGGGGAGGGAATTTCTGACCCTAAAAAATTGAGCACGAGGCCAACCGAGGGCCCGACGATTTTTCCTGAGAATTTGTGGCTTTTTGCCCACTGGGGGATTTTCCTCGGGACAGAGTTCCGATGAATCCGGCAGTACGACTTTCCTGAGTGTTGATTGGTCGCGTTGCGACAACCTGAACCGTGGTGGGTGAGACAGAGTCTCAAAAGTCTGACGGCATGAAATGCCTGCGTCATGACTGGTCACCGTGACGTCATGGAAGTTGAAGAGGTTGGGGAGATGGAAAGACATTTTGACATCGGACACATCACAGAGTGATGTGGAGCGACACTTGAAACGACGGGAGGTGCAAGGCATCGAACGGCCTGCACACCATCACCTGAGTTTGTGAATGTGAAAGGTCTTTCGGAAAGCTTTGAAAGCTTTGCGAAATACAAACTTCATCATTCTGCGAGTACTTTCGGGCTCCGAGTCTACCAACTAAAAAAGTTACCCACGCCCGCCACTCCCTCGGGTAAAGGAACTTGCAGGTCGGCATGAGCCCCTGCAGTTTGGGCTGACTCTTCAGTTCCCCAGATTCCAGCTGGGAAGAACCTACCACCTCCTTGGAAGTACTCAAAAGTTTCTTGTTGAAATTGGTGCTTGTAAGCACCGCCACTGTCACAGAAATCTCTCCTCCCCGGGAAGTACTTCCGAGCGATGCCTGATGCGCAACACCGGAATACTGCCAAGCTTGCCGCCCTCCGAGCGATGCCTGATGCGCAACACCGGAATACTGCCAAGCTTGCCGCCCTCCGAGCGATGCCTGATGCGAGCGAATACTGCCAAGCTTGCCGCCCTCAGCGATGCGATAACAAAGCACCCCCTGCGCCAACAGCGATGCCTGATGCGCAACACCGGAATACTGCCAAGCTTGCCTTAACTTACTGCCGAATACTGCAAGCTTGCCGCCCTCCGAGCGATGCCTGATGCGCAACACCGGAATACTGCCAAGCTTGCCGCCCTCTGAGCGATGCCTGATGCGCAACACCGGAATACTGCCCTTCGACGACGACAAGAGTCATGGTTGTGCCGTCGCCGCAGCCCTCCAATAGCCTATACCGTCCTACATTAGCGCGCACAGCAGAGGCATGCTGCGTGCATTGCTCTTTAAGATGCGCCGAGGGGCGCGGGGCCGTGAGCGTGCCAAATCGGGCGCGCTCCTGGCAAGAACCTGCAGGAGGCCATTCTTCGAAGCAGAACCCCTCAGACACATCACTCGGCCTGCGGCGTTGTGCATTTCTGTGCTCCATGTCACCGTCCACCTGTCAGCAGCGCGTTCCACACACCGCCCTCTGTGGGGTGCGTGAATTGCAGGCTCCTGCAACTGTTTCTTCGGTAGCGATGTGGTGAGTGCGCACATGGCGCATCATCGGCATCCCCAGCCACGACCCGCCTCAGCGAAGACGCATCCTGCAGGTGACTCCAACTGTGGCTAATCGGCCCTCCCGCCTGTTGGCCTAGCCGCCATCGGTACGAAGTGCCCGTGGAGGATTGTGAATGGCCCTGGTCGTCGTGACCCCCAACGGGCACACACGGCGTGCGGGAAGCGTAGCTGTCTTGACATTTTTTGTGGACCGAAGTGCCGTGAAGAGCACCCGCCACTCGGGGGAGTGTGCGCTGCGCCCCAGAGAAAAAGCTGCGCCTCACGTGAGTGGGCAAGGGGGGCGCTGAGTGGGGCTCCGCGCAGCAGCGGAAGGTGCGATGGCAGCGCTAGAACCCTCGGTGGACACGTGTGAGGCGCCCAAAGATCCCAACGCATACTGCTTCAGCAACTGCTCTTCTCGGTAGGCTGACTGACCTGCCCCTCTCACATTTACCGTTGTGGAGGCGCATGGTTGGCACACGCCCTCCCCTCATCCCACCAGGTGTGCCCATGGGCGGAGCCCTACTCGGCAGCAACGTTCATGCCCCCATTCGGCATCAGACTGCACCTCATTGCCTCGTCCGTCCTGCAACCGCTGCAGCTGTCACAGTGTAAGGGGAACTCCTGCCCTTGCGCAGGGGAGTGTGCAAGGGGAACTCCTGCCCTTGCTCAGGGGAGTGTGCAAGGGGAACTCCTGCCCTTGCGCAGGGGAGTGTGCAAGGGGAACTCCTGCCCTTGCGCAGGGGAGTGTGCAAGGGGAACTCCTGCCCTTGCGCAGGGGAGTGTGCAAGGGGAACTCTTGCCCTTGCTCAGGGGAGTGTGCAAGGGGAACTCCTGCCCTTGCGCAGGGAGTGTGCAAGGGGAACTCTTGCCCTGCTCAGGGAGTGTGCAGGGGGAACTCCTGCCCTTGCGCAGGGGAGTGTGCAAGGGGAACTCCTGCCCTTGCTCAGGGGAGTATGCAAGGGGAACTCCTGCCCTTGCTCAGGGGAGTGTGCAAGGGGAACTGCTGCCCTTGCGCAGGGGAGTGTGCAAGGGGAACTCCTGCCCTTGCTCAGGGGAGTGTGCAAGGGGAATTTCCGCCCTCGCAGTTCTTGCATCTTCATTTCCCGATTTTTTGTCGTCAGGATTTTGTGCGGCTCGTGCGGCATTGCGAGGGCACGCGCGTGGAGTTCTCTGATTTTGGTCCGCGGAAATGCGATGAAGATGAGTGAGGGCCGTTGTCCTTTGCGTCTTTGCAAGGCACTCCTCGGCTTTCACAGTGATGAACTGAGTACATGCCACTTGATCTTAACATACCTCGACTCCCACGAGTGCCACGTCATTGTCCTAGTCGAACGTGGCCTAACTAATTTGCGTGGACACTTCTATCCATCGTGAGGACTGCAGAGATCAAGCAGAAAAGTTTGAAGCATCTGCAGATTTTCCTAAGAGTGCCCGCCATCGTCCGCCACACGACGGCGCATTTGGTTGCATTCGACGCCTGATGCTTTTTGCGAGGAGTGAAAAGTAAGGACACAAGAGCTGTATAGCGCAGGGGACTGTGCAAGGGGAACTTCTGCCATTGCGCGCCCGGCTCCTATGGCATCGACTGCTCGCTGCCCTTGGCACGAGAGCACCGGCACGCTCGCCCTCGGGTGTACGTCTACGAGCTGCCCCCCGTTTTCAATACCTGGTGAGCTGACCCAGCACCCACGAGACGCATGACCGGCCTGTTCGGCAGGGCACAGCGGGTGACGCTTTTACTATCCACGGGCTCGCAAGGGGGGGGGGCACGGGGGCGCCCGAGCGGTTCGGCCTGCGCCACGAGACATCTACTGCAGAACGAGGGTTTTTGCTGTGTGAGCCGCAGCAATCAGCCCATCCCCCGCTTTCAATGGGCTATGTGAAACAGCGCAGCTGTATACTTCCACGGTCAACCATGAGGGGCATCCCAGGCAGAGTCTTGCATCTGTCAAGCACGATACCAATACGGCGCTCGTGCCTAGCTGCGTGCCATATGTTGTCATCCACACCTGATCCTTTGATTGTTTAGTGTGAGGAGCACCTGGTGGAGGGGTGAGAGGTTACAGGCGACTGAATCTGATGAACAGCAGGAAGGCGACCACACGTGGCCCCTGGCATGGCATGTTCTCAGCAGAGACACGGTGAGTTGCCTCGGAATCTGAGCAAAACCTAGGGGGTGGGAGGGGTGGAGCGGGGGGCTTCTTGGGACTGCGAGCGCTCGCTGTTCGAGAGACGAAGCAAATCCATGTGAGGGCCATCGTGGCTGTGAAATTCCGTGCTGGTGTTGAGGGCTGGCAGTATAATGAAGGGAGGCCGTCAGACTTCAGACGTTCGCGTTTTCGCCAGCATCAAATCCTTTCAACGACTCCTATCGACCAGATATTTGATTCGATGGATGGGAAAGATCCCACCTCTATGTCTTGGCCAGCAGTACTGGCTGGTATGTCCTTGTCAGTAGTACTGGATGGGGGCTCGAGGCCATGGTGCTGATGGGGGCTCGAGGCCATGGTGCTGATGGAGGCTGTTAAGGTGCTGTTGGGGGCTCGAGGTTAAGGTGCTGTTGGGGGCTCAGGCCATGGTGCTGATGGAGGCTCGAGGTTAAGGTGCTGTTGGGGGCTCGAGGCCATGGTGCTGATGGAGGCTCGAGGTTAAGGTGCTGTTGGGGCCTCAAGGCCATGGTGCTGATGGGGGCTCGAGGTTAAGGTGCTGTTGGGGCCTCAAGGCCATGGTGCTGACCGGAGCTTGAGGCGCTGATGGAGAGGCGCTGAGGTTGTGTCCTGTGGCGTGCAAATGAAGACTGCTGTCGCGAATGCTCACGGACTGGCGCCGCACCGACATCCCAGAAACCGCGGACTACTTTTTCGTGCCGGCGTACACAGTGGCCGTGTCTGGGCCGGGTGAGCACTCTGACAGAGCCGCTGCCCCCGCAGCTGGAAGACATCGTCCACTCCTGCGACTCTGACAGAGCCGCTGCCCCCGCAGCTGGAAGACATCGTCCACTCCTGTGACTCTGACAGAGCCGCTGCCCCCGCAGCTGGAAGACATCGTCCACTCCTGTGACTCTGACAGAGCCGCTGCCCCCGCAGCTGGAAGACATCGTCCACTCCTGTGACTCTGACAGAGCCGCTGCCCCCGCAGCTGGAAGACATCGCTGCCCCCGCAGCTGGAAGACATCGTCCACTCCTGCGACTCTGACAGAGCCGCTGCCCCCGCAGCTGGAAGACATCGTCCACTCCTGTGACTCTGACAGAGCCGCTGCCCCCGCAGCTGGAAGACATCGTCCACTCCTGTGACTCTGAACTGTTAAATCGGGGCCGCTACTGAATGGGGATGGCAATGGGCGGGTGCCACTACTGAATGGGGATGGCAATGGGCGGGGTGCCACTACTG
>LGRX02034209.1:0-20768 GCA_001247695.2 Cymbomonas tetramitiformis
TTTGCAGTGGGCCCATCCCCCATATGCTCCCATGCATGCCCCATAGGTGCTGCCCCCTCTACAGCCTCTTGATGGAGGGGCTGCAGATTTGCCACCCACCCCCCCGCCTCCATGCGCCCCCTCTCTTTAGGGTGCCGTCCCCGAGAGCTCCCGAAGGCCCCCGGAGCCTTCCTTATACCAAACTGACCCTCTATAGGCCCTCTTTGCAGTGGGCCCATCCCCCATATGCTCCCATGCATGCCCCATAGGTGCTGCCCCCTCTACAGCCTCTCCTTAAAGTTCTTGATGGGTCTAAGGGGACTCGACTCTAACATTCACTTGCCTCATAAAACACAAAGACCAAGGGTTGATAATAAGCAAGAGGGTGCAAAGATATGGTACAAGTGACAATCACCTTTTATATGCACCAAAGATGGGGCAATTTGGTGCACTACTCCACTTTCTACAACGAATCTTGTACCGCCAATCGAAGCACCGCCCTGCCACAATACCCCACACCCATCGCAATATTCCGAAAGTTCATGATAGTTCATGACCATATGCAATAGCAAATATGAAAGTCCTATATATTACCTTTCATATGCACCAAAGATGGGTCATTTTGGCGCACTACTCCACTTTCTACAACGAATCTTGTACCGCCAATCGAAGCACTGCCCTGCCACAATACCCCACACCCATCGCAATATTCCGAAAGTTCATGATAGTTCATGACCATATGCAATAGCAAATATGAAAGTCCTATATATTACCTTTCATATGCACCAAAGATGGGTCATTTTGGCGCACTACTCCACTTTCTACAACGAATCTTGTACCGCCAATTGAAGCACCGCCCTGCCACAATACCCTATACTCATCGCAATATTGTGGAAGTTCATGACAGTTCATGACCGTATGCAAAAGAAAATATTAAAGTCCTATATACCACCTTGTATTTGCGCCAAAGATGAGGCATTTCTAAGCATTCCTCCGCCTTGTGTGCCTAATCTTGTGTGGGCAAGTAATGCACGCCACTGCCACAATACCCTATACTCATCGCAATATTGTGGAAGTTCATGACAGTTCATGACCGTATGCAAAAGAAAATATTAAAGTCCTATATACCACCTTGTATTTGCGCCAAAGATGAGGCATTTCTAAGCATTCCTCCGCCTTGTGTGCCTAATCTTGTGTGGGCAAGTAATGCACGCCACTGCCACAATACCCTATACTCATCGCAATATTGTGGAAGTTCATGACAGTTCATGACCGTATGCAAAAGAAAATATTAAAGTCCTATATACCACCTTGTATTTGCGCCAAAGATGAGGCATTTCTAAGCATTCCTCCGCCTTGTGAGCCTAATCTTGTGTGGGCAAGTAATGCACGCCACTGCCACAATACCCTATACTCATCGCAATATTGTGGAAGTTCATGACAGTTCATGGCCGTATGCAAAAGAGAATATTAAAGTCCTATATACCACCTTTTATTTGCGCCAAAGATGAGGCATTTCTAAGCATTCCTCCGCCTTGTGCGCCTAATCTTGTGTGGGCAAGTAATGCACGCCACTGCCACAATACCCTATACTCATCGCAATATTGTGGAAGTTCATGACAGTTCATGGCCGTATGCAATAGAAATTATAAAAGTTCGATATGTTACCTTTTATTTGCGCCAAAGATGAGGCATTTCTGAGCATTCCTTCGCCTTGTACGCCTAATCTTGTGTGAGCAAGTAGAGCACCGCCCTGCCACAATACCACACACCCCTCGCAATATTGCGAAAGTTTATGACGGTTCATGACCGTATGCAATACAAAATATGAAAGTGCTTACAATAACCTTCAAGATGCGCCAAAGATGAGGCATTTCGGCGCACTCCTCCGCCTTGTGCGCCTAATCTTATATGGGTAAGTAATGCGTCAAACAGCGCCAAACTCTGCTGAGCCAAGGAGAAATATGCAAGTTACTGGAGGTCTAAGGTGTCGTATATGATAAAATATGAAAGTTCAGACGTTTACCTTTTATTTGCCGGAGATTTGGCTCGATTCCGCAAAGAATCGAACTAGAATTGCTTTCGTGAAGTTTGGGTTGCGAACGTTTAAATCAAACAAAAACCTGTTCAGCCCAACAGTTTGCAAGAACAATAAAGCGCGAGGAGATAAGCATGAAATAACGAGTAAAATATGCATACCTCAGGACTCATTTTGATTCCTCATTCCCCTTGCTTCGCCGATTAAGCCGTGTGTAAGCAACGCATGAAATGCAAAGAACGCGCGCTCGAAAGCGCTTTTTGGGAAAGCGTTAGGCACAATCCTATGAGATGGCACACGGACTTACGACTTTAGTTGCATTATATGAGCACAAAGTAAACATTTTCATAGTGTCGCTCTCTGCAGTATAATCCTGAAGATAATATTCAGCCGTAAAAAATGCTTTAGCACAGTGAAAATGCTCTCGGCTCTGGGGAAAAAGGTAGCGAATTTCACCCCAAAACACGAATGGCACCAGAGTTTACGAGCTGCTCTGCTATCCGTCGAGAATCGCGCGATCGGCCGCGCAGCGGCCGAAGCTCGTAACCTCTGGCTTGCGAGAGTAGCGTGGGGATTAAAAGTTAATCCCCAAAGTTCAAGTTGTGCACATGACCATTCAGGATCCCCCGCGCAAAAGCTATGGGGATCGTGGCAAAGGAGCTGCCTCGCGCGGAAATACAGGTTCAGGCGAGGGTGTGCATTCGATGTAGCAGCGGCGACCAGACCGAGACGAGACGTTCCGAAGAAAAACTGCTTCTGCGACAGGTCCCTCCGAAGTGATGAGGACTCCTTTTGCCAGAGGTGGCAGCTATTTACCTCATATTCATCAGTAGTATAAAGGTGATTTAGGTTTACGCTTAGGTTTAGGTTCTCGTTTGCCTCTGATCGTTACTGTAGTCAAATGTGTAAAGAGAGACCAATCTAGCATGTTCGACTTGAGCACCTGTTCCACCTGTAGACTGCAACCTCGAGAGAATACGATGTTTGACACGCATGCGTCTCAACTGAAAGATATGAATGCTTCGAGGAATATCAATATGCTGTGCACTCATAACACGTTCCCACTTTGCGTCTCAAGCTAACGTTGAGCCCTGCCATTCTTGGCTTTGAAAACGAGGTCCTCGAATTTCAAAGAGAGTCAAGCACATAAAAGTTGTGTTGTAGTTGCCTTAGACATATTTTTTCATTTTACATGACTGATTCCCCGCTCCGAATCACTGGTAGCAAATAACTCTTACGTGATTTAGGACTACCAGTTGAAAGGCCCGCCCGAGATATGCACCCCAAATTTTGAGGTTTTAAACAGGTGCGACATCAGCAGCTGACAAGTTGGCCATCGCCTGCAGGACATGCACAGAGATTTCCGATTAGAATTTTGTGGTCTTTGCACCGCGTGAGCACTTTCGGACGTCACATTAGAAGAGTCACCTTGCCGTTCCCGCTGTCCTCTTCTGTCCACAAAGTGCAATCAATGCGCCGTATTGATACCGCATGCATCAACACTACTCCAAGTCAGATCTATTGGTTGGGGCTCTTTTTTCGTACTCTTTGCGCAAACGCCGATATTGTGCAGGATAAGCATGACCGTGGATTGTCGGTGTGACAGTACTGCCATTGAAAGGCACACGTTGAAAACTCGGGAGCAGTCAATCGAGAGACTACAGTCTCATTTCGCACTTCTACTCATGTTGTGGACTCCCGAATCCAACAGATAAGGTTTCAGCTGGCGTCGGTAGGGAGCTCATACGGAGCAGGGCCAATTTAAGAGGCGTGGAACAAAAAGAAATTACAGCTCCGGGCAGGAGTATGATTTCTCGATAGCTTGTGTACGTGTTATTATCACGTTATGTCAACGAATAGATACAGCAATTGCCTTCCTCTGCAGTCTCGCCTGGCATCACCTAATGTTGTTTTGTGTAGCGTCTCAGGATGCAGGTGATTTGAAATGAAGGCCAGGATATTGGTATAGGACTCCTGCAGCGCACGCGACTCTCCAACGGGGCGGTCACCATGCAGCAGCCTCCTGGCGGTCGTCTTGGCGCAGCGGGAACGTTCGTCTATTTGCTGTTCTTCACTTTTTACATCAGACGTTGCAATAGTGCTGGGTGCGCGCTGAACGAGACTGAAGTCCCTTGTCGTTGGATTCAACGAGGCAGCGGGACAACCGCGGAGATACTGAACGGGATAAACTTCGCTTCAAGGTCAGCTGCCCGGCTTCACAAGGGGTGCTCGGCAAGGATGCATAGAAGTGCTGGTGTTCGTTATCACACTCTCTGTATATAATTGTAGCCGGAGGAATAATAAGGCTCCGGGCCTGAATTATATTTCGCCTTTGCCTGCAGTTGCCTCACACCATAGTGGGCGACCTGTTCTGTGCCTCTGCCTGCAGTTGCTCTGCCTGCAGTTGCCTCACGCCATAGCGGGTGACCTGTTCTGTGCCGGGTGTCTTATGTGAGCCACGCAGCAATACTGGGTGGGTAGTTGGGAGGAGAGGCACCATACTGAAAACAACAGATTTCGGTATAACCTGGACTCCCTCCACTTACGCGAACTCGAATACGTGGTACGGAGTCAGGTAAGTTCAGAGCGCGCACACCTGGTGCCGCAAATGCGACCGTCCCACCCCTCTGTACCACCCCGACTGTACCACCAACGGCGCACTGCAGCCGGCCTTGGCAGGTGGTCTGCTGCCCTGACCGGGGAGTGCTGGGACGCGGAATGAAAACAGCTTCGCGAGCGAGGCCTTGGGCTGGGTTGTGGGCCACACCCGCTCCATTCTGTTTACCGCGGATGGCGGTGTGTCATACGCGCCCCAGTCGCACAACTTCAACGTCGGCGACGGCAAGATATTCTATGCTGTGCAGGTGCCTCCCACGTCCCCACCCCACTTCCACGCTCCGGCCGCCGCAGGTAAGCGGATACGCGCCGGATCCTGCTTGCAGCAGGACTAGCGCCTCGCAAACAGGACGAGTAACTGCAACATGCCTCGCATACAGAACGACTAGCGTCGCGCCGGACCCCGCGTGCAGGAGGGAAAGCCCACTGCTGGAGTCGCACGCATCATGACAAGCGCTACGCGATAGTTGAAAAAGTCCGGAGGTGTCTTCAATGGATGCGGCACTGAGCTTCGCTGCGTCGCACAACCACCTGGTGTTTTGCTTACTTCTTAGCCGCCTGATGCAAGCGTGGTCGAGGGCGCTGTGCTTAGTGCTGATGCCCGTGTGCAGGCTCTCGACGAGCGCACGGCGTATGTGGTCGGGGACTCTGGGGCTATCCTGTACACCTCGAATGCGGGGGGCAGCTGGACCATCCAAGATAGCGGATGGGTAACACCACTTTACGACGTGTTCTTCGTCTCAGCGACTCGGTGAGTGACGACCTAGGGCTGTAGCAGGCAGTGTCGGCGCTGCTACCGAGGGCGGGGGCCCCGTGCGGACCATCAAAGCAATGCGAGACATGCCAGCCACATGATGTGAGAGGCGAGATACGTCAGTCATACGACGTGAGATATGACAAGTGTCAGCTGCATGATGTGAGGATGGGAAAGGAAGGGGTGTTCCACAAAATGACCACGGCTCGTAAAATCAACCACTCATTAAACATGGAAATAAGATCAACTATTCGAAGCTCTTTGAATACGGAATTCTCGATGTGTTTGAGATTACCTAAAAACAACCAACAACAGAATATGGGCATTGCTCTATGCGTGCAACGTGCTTAGATTTTGGAACACCCCTTCCTCCGTCAGCCGCAAAACGTCGGAGGGGAGGTATGTCACTGCACTAAATGTTTAATGAGATATGTTAGCCAAACGTGATTAGATGTGAGATGTGAGAGTGATTTCGACCAATTTAAGCTTTGAGACGCGTCAGATGTGCAATATACATGAGAAGTGCCGAACTCTCCTGCAAGATGTGAAATATGATATATAATACATGTCAGCCGCACGACTTCACATGTGATAACATCAGCTGCGCGATAAGAGCAGTGAGGTGAGGCACGATGTGAGATGTGAGACTTCATGAATGGGCTATGGCGTACGCACACCAGGCACGCTGCCTCTTTCGCTACGGCGTACGCACACCGGGCACTGTGCCTCCCACGCTACGGCGTACGCACACCGGGCACTATTTCCGCTCCCACGCTACGGTATGCACACACACCGGGCACTCTGCTCCCACGCTACGGCGTACGCACATCGGGCACTCTGCCTCTCACGCTACGGCGTACGCACACCGGTCACCGCAGCCTCCCACGCTACGGCGTGCCGCATCGGCACTCGCTGCCCACGCTACGGCGTAATGCACACCGTGCACTCGCGGCCACCCACCGCTACGGCGTACGCACACCAGCACTCCTCGCCTCACGCTACGGCGTACGCACACCGGGCACTCGCCTCCCACGCTACGGTATACCACCTGGCCACTCTGCCTCTCACGCTACGGCGTACGCACACCGGGCAACGCTGCCCTTTCGCTATGGCGTACGCACACCGGGCTAATCGCGGCCCTCACACGCTACGGCGTACTCAATACACCGTGCATCGCCGCCTCTTTCGCTACGGCGTACTCACACCGGGCACTCTGCCTCCCACGCTACGGCGTACGCACACCAGGCACTGCTTCTTTCGCTACGGCGTACGCACATCACATCGCAGGCCTCCCACGCTACGGCGTACTCACACCAGCACGCCGCTTTCCTACACCACGGCGTACGCACACCGCAAGCCGCCTCTACGCTACGGCGTACTTCACACTGGGCACTTTGCTTCCACGCTACGGCGTACGCACACCGGGCACTCTGCCTCCCACGCTACGGCGTACGCACACCGGGCACTCTGCCTCCCACGCTACGGCGTACGCACACCGGGCACTGTGCCTCCCACGCTACGGCGTACGCACACCGGGCACTCTGCTCCTTTCGCTGCTTTCATTACACGTGGGCACTCTGCCTCCCACGCACAAGGCGTGCACGCACACCAGGCAATGCTCTTTCGCTACGGTGCGCACGCACACCGGGCACTGTGCCTCCCACGCACAGTGAGCTCACACCAGGTGGCACGCTGCTCCCACACTATATGCATTTATACCGGGCAAGCTGCCCCCCACGCTACGGCGTACTCACACCGGGCACTTTGCTTCCCACGCTACGGCGTACTCACACCGGGCACTCTGCCGCCCACGCTACGGCGTGCGCACACCAGGCACTCTGCCTCCTGTTGGAATCTGCAGTGTCTGCTGATCAGTTTGATGTAAAGCATGACTGTCTAGGCCCTGTACAGCAGTCAGGATGATCAAACCCTGAAGAAACCCTGAAGAAACCCTATGAAACCCTTAGATCTAGATCTAGATCTGCTGAACTAATCGTGGCCGTTGGATCATATGATGACCATCGGCAAGACACAGTGTGTAATAGTTCACGGCCCATCGCAGACGTGTCACTGCAGTCGTTATGAACTTGGCAGTGGCACGTCATAACTAACTAAATAGCGAACTTTCACTTAGACTGGCCAATCAGTAATGATGGCGCGCAAATGTTCGTGGCGTTTCGAGCTGCGAACTGGTATATCTTTTGATAATGAAAGTTAGCGCTTGCTTTTGCAAATTACCCGACTCTGAATTCTAAAAGGTTATGGGCCCACTTACGTTGTAAGTGAGGATCCATTTTTGTTTATCACGCAAATTTTCCGCTGCGCGTAAGAGAATTCACTATGGTCAAAGGGAAGAGCTATAGCCAAGCTGCGACACCGCCACCTTCTGGTAGCGCGCCAGAATATGAAGTGTCCTATTCTGGCGAGTCGTCTTCGCGAGATGTTATGCTAAGTAACCAGCAGGAGGATATCTCGGCGCTTAAGGATATGGTGAAAGGTTTGAGTGCTCAGCTCTTCGATCTGCGCAACCTTCATCAGCCAGGCCTCAACGCCGCTCCTGTCCCTGAGGACAAGCATCTACCTTTGTCGCCCGCTGGTGGGCGACGTCCTTTACCTGGTCTTTCTCAGATGACCAAGGGGCTTTCCGCGGACTCGCACTTTTCTGGTAAATCTGACCAGGAAGGAACTTGGGACGAGTTTTGTTCGAGAATTAAGCCTTCTTTACGCCACCCTTCTCTAGCACTGCTGCTTTCGGCGTCTACTCCGCTCCAAGAGGTGAGGGAGGATAAACATTATCTTGAGGAAGCAAATGAACTGTTTTATGACTTCCTCTGCCGTGTTACCACGGGTACTGCGAACGCTATCGTTCGCAGCTACGAAGAACATTCTGACGGTCACGGAGCTTGGCGGGAACTGGCCCAATTGCGACACAACACCAGCGCTGTCTACTTCATCACTCAGGTGGACAGGCTGCTGTCGCTACCGAATCAACTCTCGAGACTTGCCCCTCCTCTCTCCACGTTTTTGGAGTCGAAGGAGACACTTCGTCGTATACGCGAGTACTCCGCGAATACGCGCGTTACTCCTTCTGGCAAGCCTCTGTGTATGGAGACGGTTGAGACCATCTTTTCTGCCATGGCTATTGTGCGACTGCACCCAGACTATATGCTCCTCAAGTCCAAATTCATGTCTGAGACCATGCCGACCGCGAGTGTGCTGTCGGCCCAAGTAGCATCTCCCTACGACACCATACTCGCCCCGCGCGCTGGTGTAGCGCAAACTGCCCACGCACTGCATACTCAATCTGAGACTGCTGGTGCCATCGCTGACGACAGGCGTAAGCAGGAGGAGGGGAAGCGAAAGCTGCTGGCTGTCAAGGTACCGTGCCCTGTGTGTCACAGACGCGGGCACTCTGCTAAGGACTGTTTCATCAAGAACGTCGAGAAGAGGGAGGCTTTCCTCAAGAAGGCTACGGCGACCGCCAAGGCGGCGGTTCTCAAGAGGGTGGCTGACTACGAGAAGAATGGTAGCTTACCGAAGCCTGGTGAACATCTTGGCGCTGCAGCTGGGAAATCTGAGCTTTATCCTGGACTGGAAGAGGCTGGTGAGGTCCTTTTTGCCATTCGGGAGGCTAGTACATCTGACTTGCACCCTGGTCTATACGAGACTGGTGAAGATATATATGCCAGTCACTATGGTTCTGGACTATTGGAATCTGGTGGTGACAGCATCTCTGGCTCGCTGACCTCTTGTCCGACCTTGGGCCAGCTATCCACGTGTCGAGGTTCCGAGCTGGTGGAGGTCTCATTGAGTGAGTTTCTGGAAGGTGAACATTCTGCCCTCAGCTCAGGGTCAGGTGAGGGTGTTATGTCCCACACTGCTGGCGGGGCAGAGCAGCACTCTGGTAATCTCAGCATCTCTGGGTCGCTGCCTTCCAGTTCGACCCTGTGCGAGCACTGGATATGTGGTCGGGGCTCTGTGCCTGTGGAGTCCCAGCCGTATGAGTTCCCGGTGTTCAATTACTACTCTGTCCTGGAGGACGTGGGCGAGCCTGAGCTCGTTGTATCCCACGCCACTGATGGGTGCACCGAGGACAATGAGGGCACTGTGAGTGCACCTCGTGTGGGGTTGTCTTCAGTGGGGTGCCCTCCTCGCAGGACCAGGAAGAAGCACCACTGCTACGTCCCCAGCAAGCATGGGCATGGGAAGAAGCCTCACAGCACCAAGGTTGTGCCTGTTTATGACTCGTGGGTCTACATTGACGTCCTTACTGCCTTCTTCCCTGACAAGGCTCGTCTGAAGAGGACACAGGCCCGATGGGATTGTGGACGTGATCAGCACCTGGGTGGCATTTTTCAGATATCCCCCAGGCAGTTGTGGTTCAAGCCTGAATTGCAGCAGTGGCACTCTATCATGATGGCTGGGACTGTGGAGATATTCCTTCGTGCTTGTGACATACTTGACAGGGGCACTACCCTTCCTCGTGGTGTTGAATGTACTGTCAGTCCCGGGGTGATCCTCTACCAGCGCAATCTCATCAAGCAGCTTACAGATGACATGGATATATTGCTGAAGCTGGAGTCCGTGATGGTGCGCACCTCGCTGGCAGACCTGCACAGCTGGGCCTCTGAGCTCGGAAGGGCCACTAGAGCCTTGATACGGGTGGTGCAGCACTATGCAGGCATGCTGTCCCTCGATGAGGGGTGGGGTATCGATGAGTGCTCGGACTATGACTCGGATGGTGATGATCCCCTACCAGACTTGGAAGATGCCTCTGACTCTGACGAGGAGGAGGAGGAGCCAGTGACAGGTGATTCTGGCTCTGCTGATGTGATGGGTTCCCCTAATTATGATCGGCTTCTTGCAGACCGGGATTCCTGGTCTTATCATCCGATGGGGGACAACTGTATGCCTGGTCCTCTCTCCGTCTCTGAGCTGCCTGGCAGTGACTCTGATATCGAGGTTCCTGACCTCACTTCAGGTTCGGACTCTGCCTCAGATTGTGGTGATTCTCTGCCGGATCTGGAGGATGCCTCTGACTCTGACGAAGAGGAGGAGGGTGTGTACCATGGACACTTTGACGAGGAGGAGGGCTATGTGGACCTTGGGCAGCCCGTTGAAGGAGTGGGTTACAACCCCTCTGACATAAGGAATCGCGGCCTGGTTATTGTCACCCGATATTACTTTTCTTTCCACCTCCATCGATGTCACCCCATCACCGATCTGAGGCACATTCGTGTGCCTCGTGTCACTCTCGTGTCTTGGGTCTGAATCGCGACAATCACTCTTTGACAAGATCACATTCCAAGAAAAGTAATGCGCCCGTGCCATGTTCGTCCACGCGTCATCAACTCACTCGGTGCATCAGACTTGGCATCATGTCGCGTTTACCTCGTCTCACGTCTGGAAAAAAAAATCGAATTATAATTGTTTCATGTTTCAAAATATGCTCCGATGTACCGATGATGAGCTGACGCTGACGCTCACGAGGAGCACCTCTCTTACAAAAGCGGAATCTCTTTTTTTGCCCTGTAGCCCTAAATACACGCATTGAGATATTTGAAATACTGTTGGCATAATTTAAACGAAATGCCCCCTGCTGGAATATCTTTTACCCAACCCAGGACTCCAACGTTCTTGCAACGTCAATATGCCATGCACCCTGAGACAGTTGCGTTCGACGACGTGTGTTTCTTGGTCAACAAGTTCTGCCAGGAGAACAATGCTGACATAGCCTGTGTGGCACAGAGGCTATTTAGGCAATTTGCGAACCCGCCGGGCTTGTACCCACATTTACCGGAGAGAGTGTGTGTGACTCCGGTGGTCAGGTACGCCAATTCGCGGAGTAGGCCCGCGCAGGAGCACGTTGGTAGGCAGATGGAGCTCGCAGCCAGTGCGCTGCGGCTTGGATCCCCTGCACGGGATCCTTTCATCGTGGTGATTGAGGGCGTGCACTACGTTAAGTGCGACGCCATAACGACGACCTCGACCTGTCCAATACCTGGGGCGTACGACCTGCTTCACCCAGGTATCTAGAGCTTACTTACCCTCAGCCATGCGAGCGCATGCATCTTTTGCGGAAAATATTTCAGGGATTTCAGGTATCTTCTCAGTACCCATGGCCTCTGTTGCCCCTCGCTCTGTCCCCCAAGAGTAGAGACGCAACCATATTTATCACCCTTCCGTCTCGGCACAACAACCATGCCGATTTAATTCCTTTAGCCGATTTTATTCCTTTAGAAGTATAATTTTATCATTTCGCGCTGAGTTTTAGGTGGGGTGCACGATGCCAGACTTTCCGTCTGTCAAGACTTATGAACAGTTTCTTTCGCGCTCCCTCCTCCCACACGATATCTGTTTCTGCATCATAGTATGGGTTTTGATGTGTTCGGACTATCTTTTCTTTTCTTTGAAACTGACAGACCGGATGATTACTACGACTTATGAATACACGCTACCTTTAATTCCTATAATAAACGCCTCGACAATTTCCTGTGCCGCAATTATACAGTTCACGCTCATAGAGTTCAGGTGAGACTGAGTTTCGCCTTGTTCGCGGTGTACTCTTGTTTAATGTTATTTGTGGCCGCCTTAAGTACACGCGAGTTGCGAACTATGTTATTCTAGCAAGGTGGGCTGAGGATACTGAGATCCTTGATCCAACGTTGGTTCGTATGCTTCAGAGAGAGTTTTATCTCGCAAACCGCGAATTAATCGTCACCTTAGTTATCTTCTCACACCTGCTGCCGTCAGCCATCTGTATGCTATCCGGTTCGGTAGAGTTGAATACGGAATTCAAAGAGAAGAGCATGCGTGTGGAATTGATCAAAGGAATGATGATTCCTTTCGTATACTCGTTTGGAGCATTTGTGAGGGTCCAATGGTTGTTACCCCGCCTTCTCCTCCGCCAGATTTTCTGGCCGGGTTTGGACTTTTGGCAAACCCAAAGGACGTTTTCCGGATGATATTCTTTTCGTTCGCAGCACCTTGCACAATTTACGTCATACTGGATAAAATCTCTTTCACCCACTTTCAGGTAGGGCACTCCTTAACAGGGCTCGAGCCAAAAATTTGCTGGCCCTCGGCCGCCCTGCTCCTCTCTTTCCCTTGTTGTGTAACGGAGCAGTACCGATTGCGACCTGTATAGCGGTTATCTCCTGCAAAATCAAAAAGCGAAAGGTGGGAAGAGCCGAATACTTGCTGATTTCTAAGAGCAAACGGTTCTCTTTCCACTGAAGTGATAACTAGCTAAAATTCCTGATGTAGCATAAACAACGGTGTTGTGTTTTCCTGGAATATGGGTTGACACACAATCTTATGCTGCTTTGAGGTTGTACTTCTTCACGCAACGGAATGATAAAGAGACCACACATTCCCAAAACGTGGGAGATGCAAAACGTTTAGTGCAGGTTGTGATTTGACAAGGAGCATCTGCACTTTTCGAACCTAGGAGGCCACTACCCTCAGGAACTAGCGTTTTGACTCACTTGTCTATCGGGTACTTGATAACACGCGGAGAAAAATGTCAGATCCATAGGAAAACGACACGCTGTGCTGAGGGTAGCTATTCATCTCCAGGAAAACAGTCGAAGGAAGATGGGTTTCAAGTATTTCGTAAAGACGGTTGCGCATTATCACAGGTGTATAAAGTGCAGTATAGTGGTGTGGTATAGTAGCGTAGAGCGCCACGGAGGCGCTCTTCCAAATCTCTCCCAGCTCGACCTCGCGAGGCGCTCCCGCAGCTCGCGCCACGGAGGCGCTCTCGCAGCGCTCTCGTAGCTTGACCTCGCGAGGCGCTCCCGCAGCTCGCGCCACGAAGGCGCTCCCGCAGCTCTCAAAGCTCTCTCGTTGTTCGACCTCGCGAGGCACTCCCGCAACTCACGCCACGGAGGCGCTCTCGGTGCTCTCTCGCAACTCTACCTCGCTGCTCTCTCGCAGCTCGCGCCACGGAGGCGCTCTCACAACGCTCTCGGTGCTCAACCTCGCGAGGCGCTCCCGCAGCTCGCGCCACGAAGGCGCTCCCCCAGCTCTCGTAGCTCTCTCGCTGTTCGACCTCGCGAGGCACTCCCGCAGCTCGCGCCATGGAGGCGCTCTTGCTGCTCTTTCGCAGCTCGACCTCGCGAGGCGCTCCCACAGCTCGCGCCACGGAGGCGCTCTCGCAGCGCTCTCGTAGCTCGACCTCGCGAGGCGCTCCCGCAGCTCGCGCCACGAAGGCGCTCCCTCAACTCTCAAAGCTCTCTCGCTGTTCGACCTCGCGAGGCACTCCCGCAGCTCGCGCCACGAAGGCGCTCTCGGTGCTCTCTCGCAACTCTACCTCGCTGCTCTCTCGCAGCTCACGCCACGGAGGCGCTCTCACAGCGCTCTTGTAGCTCAACCTCGCGAGGCGCTCCCACAGTTCGCGCCACGAAGTCGCTCCCCCAGCTCTCGTAGCTCTCTTGCTGTTTGACCTCGTGAGGCACTCCCGCAGCTCGCGCCATGGAGGCGCTCTCGCTGCTCTCTCGCAGCTCGACCTCGCGAGGCGCTCCCGCAGCTCGCGCCACGAAGGCGCTCCCTCAGCTCTCAAAGCTCTCTCGCTGTTCGACCTCGCGAGGCACTCCCGCAGCTTGCGCCACGAAGGCGCTCTCGGTGCTCTCTCGCAGCTCTACCTCGCTGCTCTCTCGCAGCTCACGCCACGGAGGCGCTCTCACAGCGCTCTCGTAGCTTGACCTTGCGAGGCGCTCCTGCAGCTTGCGCCACGAAGGCGCTCCCTCAGCTCTCGTAGCTCTCTCACTGTTCGACCTCGCGAGGCACTCCCGCAGCTCGCGCCACGGAGGCGCTCTCACAGCGCTCTCGTAGCTCAACCTCGCGAGGCGCTCCCACAGCTCGCGCCACGAAGTCGCTTCCCCAGCTCTCGTAGCTCTCTTGCTGTTTGACCTCGCGAGGCACTCCCGCAGCTCGCGCCACGGAGGCGCTCTTGCTGCTCTCTCGCAGCTCGACCTCGCGAGGCGCTCCCGCAGCTCACGCCACGGAGGCGCTCTCACAGCGCTCGCGTAGCTTGACCTCGCGAGGCACTCCTGCAGCTCGCGCCACGAAGGCGCTCCCTCCGCTCTCGTAGCTTTCTTGCTGTTCGACCTCGTGAGGCACTCCCACAGCTTGCGCCACGGAGGCGCTCTCGCTGCTCTCTCGCAGCTCGACCTCGCGAGGCGCTCCCGCAGCTCGCGCCACGGAGGCGCTCCCTCAGCTCTCGTAGCTCTCTCGTAGCTCGACCTCGCGAGGCGCTCCCGCAGCTCGCGCCACGAAGGCGCTCTCACTGCGCTCTCGCGGCTTGACCTCGCGAGGCGCTCCCGCAGCTCGCGCCACGGAGGCGCTCCCTCAGCTCTCGCAGCTCTCTTGCTGTTTGACCTCGCAAGGCACTCCCGTAGCTCGCGCCACGGAGGCGCTCTCACAGCGCTCTCGCAGCTCGACCTCGCGAGGCGTTCCCTGAGCTCTTGTAGCTCTCTTGCAGCTCGACCTCGCAAGGCACTCCCGCAGCTCGCGCCACGGAGGCGCTCTCACAGCGCTCTCGTAGCTCGACCTCGCGAGGCACTCCCGCAGCTCGCGCCATAGAGGCGCTTTTGCTGCTCTCTCGCAGCTCGACCTCGCGAGGCGCTCCCGCAGCTCATGCCACGGAGGCGCTCTCACAGCGCTCTCGCAACTCTACCTCGCTGCTCTCTCGCAGCTCGCGCCACGGAGGCGCTCTCACAACGCTCTCGTAGCTCAACCTCGCGAGGCGCTCCCGCAGCTCGCGCCACGAAGGCGCTCCCCCAGCTCTCGTAGCTCTCTCGCTGTTCGACCTCGCGAGGCACTCCCGCAGCTCGCGCCATGGAGGCGCTCTTGCTGCTCTTTCGCAGCTCGACCTCGCGAGGCGCTCCCACAGCTCGCGCCACGGAGGCGCTCTCGCAGCGCTCTCGTAGCTCGACCTCGCGAGGCGCTCCCGCAGCTCGCGCCACGAAGGCGCTCCCTCAACTCTCAAAGCTCTCTCGCTGTTCGACCTCGCGAGGCACTCCCGCAGCTCGCGCCACGAAGGCGCTCTCGGTGCTCTCTCGCAACTCTACCTCGCTGCTCTCTCGCAGCTCACGCCACGGAGGCGCTCTCACAGCGCTCTTGTAGCTCAACCTCGCGAGGCGCTCCCACAGTTCGCGCCACGAAGTCGCTCCCCCAGCTCTCGTAGCTCTCTTGCTGTTTGACCTCGTGAGGCACTCCCGCAGCTCGCGCCATGGAGGCGCTCTCGCTGCTCTCTCGCAGCTCGACCTCGCGAGGCGCTCCCGCAGCTCGCGCCACGAAGGCGCTCCCTCAGCTCTCAAAGCTCTCTCGCTGTTCGACCTCGCGAGGCACTCCCGCAGCTTGCGCCACGAAGGCGCTCTCGGTGCTCTCTCGCAGCTCTACCTCGCTGCTCTCTCGCAGCTCACGCCACGGAGGCGCTCTCACAGCGCTCTCGTAGCTTGACCTTGCGAGGCGCTCCTGCAGCTTGCGCCACGAAGGCGCTCCCTCAGCTCTCGTAGCTCTCTCACTGTTCGACCTCGCGAGGCACTCCCGCAGCTCGCGCCACGGAGGCGCTCTCACAGCGCTCTCGTAGCTCAACCTCGCGAGGCGCTCCCACAGCTCGCGCCACGAAGTCGCTTCCCCAGCTCTCGTAGCTCTCTTGCTGTTTGACCTCGCGAGGCACTCCCGCAGCTCGCGCCACGGAGGCGCTCTTGCTGCTCTCTCGCAGCTCGACCTCGCGAGGCGCTCCCGCAGCTCACGCCACGGAGGCGCTCTCACAGCGCTCGCGTAGCTTGACCTCGCGAGGCACTCCTGCAGCTCGCGCCACGAAGGCGCTCCCTCCGCTCTCGTAGCTTTCTTGCTGTTCGACCTCGTGAGGCACTCCCACAGCTTGCGCCACGGAGGCGCTCTCGCTGCTCTCTCGCAGCTCGACCTCGCGAGGCGCTCCCGCAGCTCGCGCCACGGAGGCGCTCCCTCAGCTCTCGTAGCTCTCTCGTAGCTCGACCTCGCGAGGCGCTCCCGCAGCTCGCGCCACGAAGGCGCTCTCACTGCGCTCTCGCGGCTTGACCTCGCGAGGCGCTCCCGCAGCTCGCGCCACGGAGGCGCTCCCTCAGCTCTCGCAGCTCTCTTGCTGTTTGACCTCGCAAGGCACTCCCGTAGCTCGCGCCACGGAGGCGCTCTCACAGCGCTCTCGCAGCTCGACCTCGCGAGGCGCTCCCTGAGCTCTTGTAGCTCTCTTGCAGCTCGACCTCGCAAGGCACTCCCGCAGCTCGCGCCACGGAGGCGCTCTCACAGCGCTCTCGTAGCTCGACCTCGCGAGGCACTCCCGCAGCTCGCGCCATAGAGGCGCTTTTGCTGCTCTCTCGCAGCTCGACCTCGCGAGGCGCTCCCGCAGCTCATGCCACGGAGGCGCTCTCACAGCGCTCTCGCAACTCTACCTCGCTGCTCTCTCGCAGCTCGCGCCACGGAGGCGCTCTCACAACGCTCTCGTAGCTCAACCTCGCGAGGCGCTCCCGCAGCTCGCGCCACGAAGGCGCTCCCCCAGCTCTCGTAGCTCTCTCGCTGTTCGACCTCGCGAGGCACTCCCGCAGCTCGCGCCATGGAGGCGCTCTTGCTGCTCTTTCGCAGCTCGACCTCGCGAGGCGCTCCCACAGCTCGCGCCACGGAGGCGCTCTCGCAGCGCTCTCGTAGCTCGACCTCGCGAGGCGCTCCCGCAGCTCGCGCCACGAAGGCGCTCCCTCAACTCTCAAAGCTCTCTCGCTGTTCGACCTCGCGAGGCACTCCCGCAGCTCGCGCCACGAAGGCGCTCTCGGTGCTCTCTCGCAACTCTACCTCGCTGCTCTCTCGCAGCTCACGCCACGGAGGCGCTCTCACAGCGCTCTTGTAGCTCAACCTCGCGAGGCGCTCCCACAGTTCGCGCCACGAAGTCGCTCCCCCAGCTCTCGTAGCTCTCTTGCTGTTTGACCTCGTGAGGCACTCCCGCAGCTCGCGCCATGGAGGCGCTCTCGCTGCTCTCTCGCAGCTCGACCTCGCGAGGCGCTCCCGCAGCTCGCGCCACGAAGGCGCTCCCTCAGCTCTCAAAGCTCTCTCGCTGTTCGACCTCGCGAGGCACTCCCGCAGCTTGCGCCACGAAGGCGCTCTCGGTGCTCTCTCGCAGCTCTACCTCGCTGCTCTCTCGCAGCTCACGCCACGGAGGCGCTCTCACAGCGCTCTCGTAGCTTGACCTTGCGAGGCGCTCCTGCAGCTTGCGCCACGAAGGCGCTCCCTCAGCTCTCGTAGCTCTCTCACTGTTCGACCTCGCGAGGCACTCCCGCAGCTCGCGCCACGGAGGCGCTCTCACAGCGCTCTCGTAGCTCAACCTCGCGAGGCGCTCCCACAGCTCGCGCCACGAAGTCGCTTCCCCAGCTCTCGTAGCTCTCTTGCTGTTTGACCTCGCGAGGCACTCCCGCAGCTCGCGCCACGGAGGCGCTCTTGCTGCTCTCTCGCAGCTCGACCTCGCGAGGCGCTCCCGCAGCTCACGCCACGGAGGCGCTCCCTCAGCTCTCGTAGCTCTCTCGTAGCTCGACCTCGCGAGGCGCTCCCGCAGCTCGCGCCACGAAGGCGCTCTCACTGCGCTCTCGCGGCTTGACCTCGCGAGGCGCTCCCGCAGCTCGCGCCACGGAGGCGCTCCCTCAGCTCTCGCAGCTCTCTTGCTGTTTGACCTCGCAAGGCACTCCCGTAGCTCGCGCCACGGAGGCGCTCTCACAGCGCTCTCGCAGCTCGACCTCGCGAGGCGTTCCCTGAGCTCTTGTAGCTCTCTTGCAGCTCGACCTCGCAAGGCACTCCCGCAGCTCGCGCCACGGAGGCGCTCTCACAGCGCTCTCGTAGCTCGACCTCGCGAGGCACTCCCGCAGCTCGCGCCACGAAGGCGCTCCCTCAGCCTTTGTAGCTCTCTTGCTGTTTGACCTCGCGAGGCGCTCCCGCAGCTCGCGCCACGAAGGCGCTTTTGCTGCTCTCTCGCAGCTCGACCTCGCGAGGCGCTCCCGCAGCTCATGCCACGGAGGCGCTCTCACAGCGCTCTCGCAGCTCGACCTCGCGAGGCGCTCCCGCAGCTCGCGCCACGAAGGCGCTCCCTCAGCTCTCGTAGCTCTCTCGCTGTTCGACCTCGCGAGGCACTCCTGCAGCTCGCGCCACGGAGGCGCTCTCACAGCGCTCTCGTAGCTCGACCTCGCGAGGCGCTCCCGTAGCTCGCGCCACGAAGGCGCTCCCTCAGCTCTCTTAGCTCTCTCGCTGTTCGACCTCGCGAGGCACTCCCGCAGCTCACGCCACGAAGGCGCTCCCTCAGCTCTCGTAGCTCTCTCGCAGCTCGACCTCGCAAGGCACTCCCGCAGCTCGCGCCACGAAGGCGCTCCCTCCGCTCTCGTAGCTTTCTTGCTGTTCGACCTCGTGAGGCACTCCCACAGCTTGCGCCACGGAGGCGCTCTCGCTGCTCTCTCGCAGCTCGACCTCGCGAGGCGCTCCCGCAGCTCGCGCCACGGAGGCGCTCCCTCAGCTCTCGTAGCTCTCTCGTAGCTCGACCTCGCGAGGCGCTCCCGCAGCTCGCGCCACGAAGGCGCTCTCACTGCGCTCTCGCGGCTTGACCTCGCGAGGCGCTCCCGCAGCTCGCGCCACGGAGGCGCTCCCTCAGCTCTCGCAGCTCTCTTGCTGTTTGACCTCGCAAGGCACTCCCGTAGCTCGCGCCACGGAGGCGCTCTCACAGCGCTCTCGCAGCTCGACCTCGCGAGGCGTTCCCTGAGCTCTTGTAGCTCTCTTGCAGCTCGACCTCGCAAGGCACTCCCGCAGCTCGCGCCACGGAGGCGCTCTCACAGCGCTCTCGTAGCTCGACCTCGCGAGGCACTCCCGCAGCTCGCGCCACGAAGGCGCTCCCTCAGCCTTTGTAGCTCTCTTGCTGTTTGACCTCGCGAGGCGCTCCCGCAGCTCGCGCCACGAAGGCGCTTTTGCTGCTCTCTCGCAGCTCGACCTCGCGAGGCGCTCCCGCAGCTCATGCCACGGAGGCGCTCTCACAGCGCTCTCGCAGCTCGACCTCGCGAGGCGCTCCCGCAGCTCGCGCCACGAAGGCGCTCCCTCAGCTCTCGTAGCTCTCTCGCTGTTCGACCTCGCGAGGCACTCCTGCAGCTCGCGCCACGGAGGCGCTCTCACAGCGCTCTCGTAGCTCGACCTCGCGAGGCGCTCCCGTAGCTCGCGCCACGAAGGCGCTCCCTCAGCTCTCTTAGCTCTCTCGCTGTTCGACCTCGCGAGGCACTCCCGCAGCTCACGCCACGAAGGCGCTCCCTCAGCTATCGTAGCTCTCTCGCAGCTCGACCTCGCAAGGCACTCCCGCAGCTCGCGCCACGAAGGCGCTCCCTCAGCCTTTGTAGCTCTCTTGCTGTTTGACCTCGCGAGGCGCTCCCGCAGCTCGCGCCACGAAGGCGCTTTTGCTGCTCTCTCGCACTCGACCTCGCGAGGCGCTCCCCCAGCTCATGCCACGGAGGCACTCTCACAGCGCTCTCGCAGCTCGACCTCGCGAGGCGCTCCCGCAGCTCACGCCACGAAGGCGCTCCCTCAGCTCTCGTAGCTCTCTCGCTGTTCGACCTCGCGAGGCACTCCCGCAGCTCGCGCCACGGAGGCGCTCTCACTGCGCTCTCGTAGCTCGACCTCGCGAGGCGCTCCCGTAGCTCGCGCCACGAAGGCGCTCCCTCAGCTTTCTTAGCTCTCTCGCTGTTCGACCTCGCGAGGCACTCCCGCAGCTCGCGCCACGGAGGCGCTCTCGCTGCTCTCTCGCAGCTCCACCTCGCGAGGCGCTCTCACAGCGCTCTCGCAGCTCGACCGGCTCGTCCGGCTTGTGGCACGCTCGCCACTCAGTGTCCCTGCATGCGTCCGGCTTGTGGCCTACGCTGTAGATGTCGAAGTCCGAGTAGTGTCTCGGTGTCGAGTCAGCACTCGAGCATGCTCGCCACTCAGTGTCCCTGCATGCGTCCGGCTTGTGGCCTATGCTGTAGATGTCGAAGTCCGAGTAGTGTCTCGGTGTCGAGTCAGCACTCGAGCACGCTCGCCACTCAGTGTCCCTGCATGCGTCTGGCTTGTGGCCTACGCTGTAGATGTCGAAGTCCGAGTAGTGTCTCGGTGTCGAGTCAGCACTCGAGCACGCTCGCCACTCAGTGTCCCTGCATGCGTCTGGCTTGTGGCCTACGCTGTAGATGTCGAAGTCCGAGTAGTGTCTCGGTGTCGAGTCAGCACTCGAGCACGCTCGCCACTCAGTGTCCCTGCATGCGTCCGGCTTGTGGCCTACGCTGTAGGTGTCGAAGTCCGAGTAGTGTCTATGTGTTGAGTCAGCACTCGAGCACGCTCGCCACTCAGTGTCCC
>LGRX02034210.1:0-46190 GCA_001247695.2 Cymbomonas tetramitiformis
CCCCGGCCGACTGGCGGCCGTGACATCCTGTGCAGCATGCGGAGGTGAACAACTAAAGGGGTGGAGGCCGACCTCCTGGAAGCGCCGAACTTTTCAATAAACATTATAACTCGCGCCAACGTCCCATAGACCAGCAGCAGGCCAATAATCTGATCCCCACTCTCCCCATCTCTCCAACCCCCCGAAAACACATAGCATCCCTTCAGCCTTCTCCCCCGTCACCCAACCAAACACGGGACAAGACTGTGGCACCTTATAGTCCACCATCGGATGGAGGACGCTCTCTGTGAGAAGGCCTCAGTCGCTAGGATGGTGGCTGAATACACGACCTCGCTCACGTGTATGCAGATCCAGGGGGCTTCACAGGGTGCAATATTCAAGGTTAACTATTATGTGAGTTGGGAAGCTTATATCATGAATAATACTACCCATCTGAAGATTCTATTTTGCTGGTCCACCGGTGAGCATGGGGGTAGCATAGTGCAACGTGGCATGACTAATGAATTTTGTCATGCAATTGTGTGCCTAAGGCGGAAATCGCCCCACTGCTAATCCATTTGTTAGGGCCTGCTCGACTGTGAACAATGGGTCCCCACAGGGCGCTGGAAGGGGGACAATGGGTCCCCACAGGGCGCTGGAAGGGGGACAATGGGTCCCCACAGGGCGGGAGCCCACCTGGAGGAACAGGCAGTAGCCCAGATCCAGCACTTCGAAAGGCAAGTGGGCCGCATCCGTGTCGGAGGACACGAGACCATTCAGACGGCCTGAGCTGGAGAGTACGTCTTGGCCGAGGCAGGCGTTGAAGGTGGTGTACACCAAGGTCATGAAGAACACCGAGTTCACCGTTTCGGCTTTCACGGTGTTTGCCTAACACACATGCACCCCCTCCATCAGCGCGTGCTCTTTTTCCTGAGCATGGCGTCGAGGAAGCTCGAGAATGGATGCTGGGTTGCATTTGAAGTGCGTCCCGTTCAAGGGGATGTGCCCAAGAAGGGTGAGCCGAGGAGCAGGCGAAAGGCGAGAGGCGGCAGTGGGGGCGAAAGAGCACTGCGAGAGTTAGTGTGGGGCACTGTACGCCAGCCCACCTGCACGATCTCCCACCATGACCAGATAACGCTTTCTTTACTCGATCCCGCCACGAACCAGCCGCAGGCAAGCCAGTAAATCAGAAGCAGGAAGTAAAGAAGCTGGGCGAGCAGCTGCTTCCCGGTGCCGGCGAGGGCGTTCGAAGTGAAGGTCTGCGACTCGAGTGTGGTGTGCGCTCGATAAGCCCGCAACATCCTGCCGTATTCCCAATCCGCAGCTTGTTATCCACAGAGAGCTTTCCGATGCTACGAAGCACCTCTGGAGGCGCGTGAAGCTGCCCATCAAGCCGCCTCCTCAGAGGTCTTCAGTGTCACTTTCTGACATCTCGAGAGATGAACTTCGGATAGCGGACAACTTGATACCAAACCTTACGCCCAAAGCGTGCATCCAAAACGGGCAGCGCTCGATCTCGACAGGCGAATGCAGAGTGACAGCCCGGGCGTGCATCGCCCTTCGACCGCCGAGCGCAGAGTCGCAGCGAGGGCACTCTGATAGGGCACTCTTTCTGTGCTCTAACGGCGACTCATAAGGTCAGTCGAAGGTTCTGAATGTTTATGAAAGTTCACAATAGTTGCCGCGCACCTTCGAGCTGCCGCGCACCGGGGGAACGACGAGCGGCGCTTTTCGCAGTAAAGGGGGGCAGAAATAAAGGGATGCGCGCGGTGAGGTAGCGATGCCCGAGGCAACAGCAGAATTGCGCGCTCTGGGCTGAGAAGCAAGGACGCGACCTGGGAAGCGACCATAAGAGCTGGTTGAAGGGCTCGCCACGAGCGAAGACGCTGGCCAGGAGGGGAAAGTAGGACGCGAGGTCGACCAGGAAAGCGGTGTCCAGATAGTGGGAAAGGACCAACACCGGGTCTTGCTCCAGGTTCATGTTTTCATCGGTGAATGCGGTACGGGCACGGATAAACATGTCCACGAAGAATAGAGCATCGGCGTAATATATCGTTGGCGCGTGTTGTGGCGTGACCCAATCGTCGCCGCGGACATAGTCTTGCTTCGCCTGCGAAAGCGAGGCATGGGTCGGAGAGATTTAGTGGCAGTGGCGATGCCAAGTGCATGCGAAGGAGGGAGTGGGGGAGAACTATTGGCAGCGGCGGTGGCGTTAACATAGGAACGCAGTGGCTCGTAGCTGCGTTCTACGCCCACGTCTGCCCGGGCGGCACCTTTCAACTTCGGCGCGGAACCTCTATCTAAGGGCAGTGGGGTTTTGGCCACTTGCTCCCCGCGCGCGCAGAAAGGGTTGCAAAAGAGCGTCAGAACGCTGCGAGAGCGCACCTGCATCAACAGGGCCAGGGGGAGTTCGACGAGGGTCCAGGAGACCACGAGCATGATGAAAGCATCCCACAGAACGGTGAGAAAAGATCCCGGTACGATGACGACGCTCGAAAGAGCATTCACTTGGGCGTCTTTCCCTGAGAGGCTATTTTTGAATTTGGCCTCAACAAACTTGTGAAGGATGGCGTCGTTCTCCTGCATTTCTCTCCTATCTTCTTGGCTGTGTGCTCCTTCGTTTGGTCGCCGAGGGCGAGAACCTCTCGATTTCCTCGACCATGCACGACCGTGCACCATCCGTTCAAATATTAGCTTCACGGCCTCCACGATAACGGTTCCATGGGAGAAGCTGCGCGCAGCGTGTGGCAACGCCTTGCCGTTTTCTTGCAGCTGCACGCAGTTCCGCTCGCTGATGCTCGCTTCCAGGAACCTCAGCTTAGTCGGTGCGCGCACCGTCATAGCTTCCTTCGCCTTCGCGTGCCTGCTTTTCCTTAAGTGCCCCACGAACCTGAATACGTACGGGTTCACATGGCCCGACTGCTGATGCTGCTTGCTCCAGGATCTCGGAACGTGAATGCTGGTTTTCGAATCTTCCCTGGGGGTGAGGGCCGCCGTCGGAAATCCACGTTCACGACAAACCAATGCTGTGCTCGTCGCTTCCGCGGATGAATTTCTTGGGACCGGGGTCAAGTATAGCTCCGCGACGGATGGAATATGTTCCGACGTACTGAAGGTGCCCGTTCGTCCAGAGGCCGCATATTCTGTTGTATTTGCGGTGGAAGCAGTTGTCGCGGTAGGGGCCGTACCAGGATCCTGGATCAACTCTGTGACGGCGCCAAGAGACTCGTTAGCAGTCATCTCAAGCACCTCCCTGATGTGTATCTGTTGTCGCAAGGTTTTGCCCGGCAGCTGCCGCCCTGACTATGACCGAGCTTTCAATATTTTGCGCTCCTCGTCGCTTGAAAATTTTGACGTGAAATGCTTCAAGGAATATCGTTACGATATTGAGCACGCCATCCGAAAATTCTTCTCTCCAAGACCCGAATAATGCCCGTCGATGTAAGGTAACATCAAATTCCAAGGCGCGAAGCATGCGAGCCTACAGGACTTGGTCTGTTGTCTTCCGGAAACAACGGTAGCCTGGCGCTGGGTAACCAAACAAAGAAGTATATCATATTTGTCTCGCAATAGAAAGTGCTCACTCGACTTCTGCTTCACGCGGTCCGCGAGCAAGGCACGCGATGTCACATGTTTTATCTTGAGTCTAGAATAGGTAGAACAAGTTAACTTGGCACTGCTGTACACGCCAGTTTTACGTACGCTGCGGGTTTGATACAAGAATACTTCGTGGAGAGCGTGGATTAATATCGTACTAGGTTGTTGCTTACTCCAGCTGCTATTATTTTATTTGTTGTTCAGTTGTCTGAGAATACTTTCACAATTTGGAGTATTCCCTATTGGGGTATCGGGCGTATCGGGGTTTTCTAATCAGCTACGGCTCTCACCCCGGGTTGCACCGAGGAAACCTCCGCTGTTCCTGAAGGAAGCGTGGACCCTATCAACACCCGGTTTTGGGGGGGGGTGAGATCTACTGTATGCGGCTGTATGTGGCAAATGGGCACCGGCGAATCATAAAATATAGGAGTATGGGGTGCCGCCTAACCGCATCCGGTGACCGTAAACCGTTTTCTGGCTCTCCGCCATCGCCAGCATAAAGAGCAGGTCCTGTAACGCTCGGATTTAAGAGATTTATACGCATTTATTTATAAAGAGACCCCTCCTCCAATCAGTAATCACAAAAAAAACACGCTATAAACTTCCCCTGCCGTGACATACGATAGATCGACATCGATAGTTGCAGTTGAACAGTTCTCCATCGCATGACACAGATGAACAGTTGCACATAGACATAGAAGATATGGAATTTATATCCATATCGAATATGGATAGATGTTTCATGATAGGAGATTCATGTTAGATCTTCATCTTGGAAGATGCAGATGATGGGATTAAGAGATGATAATAAAAGATGAACGGTTGTTCGTTGTATAAAACTGCATTCTGTTTTTTATACACGGCGCGGCGCATGTGCCCGCCGCGCCGAAGGGAAGAGAGGGAGCGGGAGCTCCGTTATAAAGTCGTCTCGTGTTCTCGGAGCAAACAATATGAATACTTTCGTTTGTATGATTTTGATTATGAATATCTAACGAGTTGCCTCGCGGATGGGAAACGACTCCAATTTTCGGAAGACTTGCACTCCTTATTTGCCACGAGATAATTTTTAAAGCCTTTCTTCAGATTTCAGACCGCGGTGGAGTGAGTGGGATTGAGCTGCGCGCTGAACGTCGCTCATCAGGGATAGTGACGAAATTAAAAGCAGGACTTGCTCGCATCTCGCTCCGCAGAGACACGCCTGGGCGCTTCTCAGATGCACCATCATCCTGCAACATTGATGCTATCAGACATATGTAGAACCATGCGTAGGCAGTACACTATTGCGTTTTCGTTATACCTTGTTTTATGGTTGTCTTTTGCATTCAAGACGTGCGCGGTGCTTACGCGGCGAGAAGTGACAGAAGAACGTCTGATTGGGTGGAAGGGTGAGGTTCCACGCCTGCATTCACAAAGGCTGAAAGAAAGTGATCAAAGGTGACTCTTTATGGCCTATGCAAACGTTCGCTTTCTCGTTTTCCCTTCCAGCTGGCTCGCAAGGGACACGGCGGAATCGCGTGGGCTTCGCACTCGTGAGATGGGCTCTGCACAAGGCACAAGGGCTTTGTGCAATGGAGGTGGGCTTTGCACTAGGCAGGTGAGAACACATAGAAAATACTGTACATAGACTTCGACCGAAGCAAACTTCAGGTCACAGCACAGCACGCATTGCGCTTACGACCACGTATACTTTCGGCTCTGAGGCAATAACATTTTTCGATGGAGCTGGGATGCGCAGTGCAATATATGCTGTAGACCACCAACAAATTCATAACGATGCTACTCGAGCACAGAATCGTCGAGCGATGCCCCTGCTTTTGCACTCTAATGTTAACGAGAGGCGAGATGCTCTACAGGTTCGTGGCTGAATTTCTTCCAAAAACTCCACCGTGTTTTATGAACAATAGAATGCCACTTGTGGGTTCGACAGCTATATACGTTGCTCGGAACGCTGCTCGATCGTGTTGGCATATTCCCTCTGTGAGATAAAAGCGCGCGCTCCACCAGACAGACATGCTGCCTTCCCTTGTTTTCGACTTTCTTGGATCCGACTGCGCTTGTGTTGCAGCCGCACTGGTGCTGACATTGTGGGCGATCCCGCAAACGCAGAGTCTGAGGGCGAACGCTTTTCCGCAAATAGCTAATTGGGAATCCTCGAGGGCCGCCGATAGCAACAGCGCAACAGGCTTGTGGCGAGGGGCGTTTCGGGTCCCTGCCAGCCCGAGCACGCTCGCAAGGCCCACTCGCGCGCAACCCTTGGCCGCGATATCGTTTAGCGCGCGCGGAAAGCAGTCGGCGACAGATTTCGACTTCAACTTGGACGCGATGAAGTCGTCCTCTCACACAGCCGCCATTCTTGAAGTTTCCCCTCCAGAGAGTGACAGCCTACAGCCTAATAGCCCGTCGTCTCACAAGGCCCCCGACAGGGTCAGCCTACAGCCTAATAGCCCGTCGTCTCACAAGGGGCAGAAGGCGTCCAGCGAGCGCACCTCTGTTGTGGGGACGGAGGCGGACGACTTCTTCGGAAGTTCGCTGCGCGACCGAGGGGACAACGACGGCGACACTTCCCTCGTTTCCGAACCTGGCGACGTAGATGCTAACGATGGGACCGATGTCGCAACTTCCGACGATAACCTCGTGGACACAGACACGGTTGCGGCTGGAGAGGAGGCCGAGATCGACGTTGGCACCGAGGGCAGAAAAGCTCCTCCGGGCAACACCCGCGACTCCGACAGTGACGTTGATGGCATCAATATCAAGCACGGAGCCGTGCCGATGTTCCCACCCTCTTCGCACACACAGGTGGAGCCCACAGTCCACTTGGCAGAGGACGGCACTACTTTATGTCATACTATAGTTATGATACGGCCTGTAGGTGATAACAAGATATGGCTTGGAATTCTCTAATGCGTTGGACGATCCGGTGCACGGCTTGGAAGGCACTGGCTCCGTGCACGGCTTGGAAGGGTCCGACGTGGCGCATGGTGTGGAAGGGTCCGACGTGGCACACGGCGTGGAAGGGTCCGGCGTGGCACATGGCTTGAAGGGTCCGACGTGGCACAGAAGGGTCCGACGTGGCACACGGCTTGAAGGCTCTGGCCCGTGCACGGGAAGGGGACGTCGGCGAAGGGTCCGTGGCACACGGCTTTGAAGGCTCTGGCTCCGTGCACGGCTTGGAAGGGTCCGACGTGGCGCTTGGCGTGGAAGGGTCCGACGTGGCGCACGGCGTGGAAGGCTCCGAAAAGGCATGCATGGCTTTTGAAGGATCTGCCATAGCACAACGCATTGCAGGCTCCTGTAGGGGCTCCTGCAGCTCCTGTGTACAGTGCCAATCGTGTCTGTGTGCTCCTTATCGCCTTGACCGGGCTCGCATGTTGTCCCTGTTCCAAGGAATATCGGGGTGTTCTGCTATTGGTTGTGCCAGTGTTTTGCGCATCTTGGGCACGCGTGTGGTTAAATGGATTCTGAGAACGCCGCCTGCTGACTGCAGATCTTCAGCAATCAAGAAAATGGCATGAAGTACAGTCATATGGTCACGATTGAGTACCTACCAGTGAGTCCCATCCAAGACCCTCTCTTTATGTATTATCTTCACACTATGAGCTGCGGGGCTACAACCTGAACAAATATCACTTGCATGCAGCATGGGCACGTTTGGTGCGCGGTCACCTGGAGACTGCATGGGCACGTTTGGTGCGCTGTCACCTGTTAACAGCATGGGCACGTTTGGTGCGCTGTCACCTGGAGACTGCATGGGCACTTTTGGTGCGCAGGCCGCATGGGTGAAACCGGCTTGACGAGAGGGGGCATGGCGGCAGGACGGGTACCTGATGGCCGCCTGGCAAGTCTCGCTGGAGATGGAGGGGGCGTTTGATCAACATCTAATGTGGGCGAGGAGCCGCAACAAGAGGGGCACGCAGTGGGGCGACGGGGAGCGGGTACTCGCCCTTGATCAGCTTGCTTGAGTCTCTTCCATACTGCATCACCCGCATGTGGAATTTCCCTCTCTTGAGCATTCTCACTAATCACTCACACAACGGGTCATGCGCATGTTCAATAACACACCCTCAGGGGGTCCAAAGGAGTCGGTACAAGGATAAGCACACCCGCAGGGGGTCCCATTCTTCACTAGTGAGCTCCGGAGAATCCAGATAAGTGTCTCGAGGTGTGTGCTGAATCCTTTGATCCCCGATGTGGTTACATAGTGCAGCCGATCCTTTCTGGTTATGTGATGCCAAAGGAGTCCACACTCATGAGCTCGAGCGGCTCGAGGGACTGAGGTGAGCCGGCTTCAGAGACACTGCAGCAATGCGCCGACAGGGCAGTCACAGAGGGGCTCAGCGAGGCTCAGTGAGGCTCAATGAGCAGAGGGGTGGTCCTGAGCGGAGGCTTGGTGGTGGGGAGAGGGCTCGAGCAGCTCAGGGGGCAGAGGTGAACAGGATTCAAAGGCACGGCGTCAGTGCGCCGACGGTGCAGGTGCAGAGGGGCTCAGGTGGCCCAGTGGGGCTTAGGGGTCCTATTCTTCAGTAGTGAGCTGGACGTGGGGTGGGTGCACAAGCTGTCTTGAGACCAGGCTTTGAGGGAGTTAGGGAGCAGGGTGGTGGTCCTGAGCGCAGGGTTGGTGGTGGGGAGATGGCTCGAGCAGCTCAGGGGGCAGAGGTGAACCGGCTCCAGAGACACAGAGCAACGGCGCGTCGGCGGTGCAGTTGCAGAGGGTGGCTACGTGGTGCCAAAGAAATCGTGCGGCATGGCTTTGGGCAGATGCAGGCTGTGGTGAGGGGCGCCGCGTAGCGAACATGGCAACGCCACATCATGGGAGGGGCATGGCGAGGCTTTTGCGGGATTTGGGGTGCCCTTTCCTATGGCGTCTCTTGCGGCCCTGGCAGGGGGGCCACCCAGACTCAGAGGATGTATAGGTGAGCCTGGGCGAGCTGGAACCCCACGGGACGTAGGGCGCCTGTAGCTAGTACTTCCAATAGTGGTGGCGAACTACAAGTGGTTTATGAAATGGTTTGATCGTGAAAGCCGGGTACAAAGGGAGCTTTTTGTCGTGCGGATTCCCCTTTGTATGGTTTGAGATCCAAAGAAATCCAAACCCATTATCACACCCCAGTCCCTCTGGCATCCCCTGCAGGCCTGGCGATAGCGCCCCCTTGACTCTCGCGGGCCTGGCGATAGCGCCCCCTTGACTCTCGCGGGCGATAGCGCCACCTTGACTCTCGCGGGCCTGGCGATCGCGCCCCCTTGACTCTCGCGGGCCTGGCGAAAGCGCCCCCTTGACTCTCGCGGGCCTGGCGAAAGCGCCCCCTTGACTCTCGCGGGCCTGGCGATAGCGCCCGCTTGACTCTCGCATGTATCTTGGAGGCCGGACTAGATTGAACCCCACGGGACTCAGGGCGCTCGTGCTAGTACTTCCAGTAGTGGTAGTTTGGTGAAGTCAACCGGCCACCAGTAGTGTGCTGGACTGATGGTTAGCATGATGCGGCGGCAGCTTCCTTTGGCAGCAGATTGCCTTGTCTCTTCCTAATGCTACGAGCAGCGTCACCGTGGAAGTCCAATCTCGCTTCCACGTGCACAGACACGCCAACACTGAATCCTTTGATCCCTGGTGTGGGTACATCGTGCAGCCGATATTCTGTGGCTGTACGTTGCCAAAGAAATCGGTCCGAGGATCGGCACACACCCCCACATGCCAAAGGGCAGACATGCGTATCCTCCTTGTTGACTCGCTCACCGGTAGCTCGTCCTACAACGCCAAGTCTTTCTGTTGTCTCGTGACTTCGCGCTTGGTCTCAAGGCATGACCGGGCGAGCTGCAGATGGACTTGAAACTCGGGAGCTTTTTTTATTGTTGGTTTGAATTTTAGCGATTGGTATCATGCGTCGCTTTCCATACGACGGTTGCCTCGGAAGGGTTCACTGCCGCAGGTACTGCTCGCGGAGGCTCACCGGTTGCCAGCTACGACCGCCCGCTGAGGCTCCTGGGCCCCTGGCGCGGCGCAGGTACCATTGAGGAAGGACCTCGGAGTGTGGGCTCCGGTGTTGCACTGCGACCAGGACGGCACCATGTGGCTCTTCTACGCCGAGAACGAGAAACGCTGCTTCCACCCACCTCTCAAGACCCCCGAGCGGTATGGGGCGCCTGTCCCTCACGAGCGCTAAGAAATCCCCTTCCGCCCTCCCCGCAGCAACCCCGGTTGGTAGGCTGCCCGGCAAGTCCCCCGATTGGTCGGTCCCCGCCTCAACATCCTTGAGCGGTTCACCCCCCTTTCAACCCCTCGAGCCTGCCCGACGCAGGGGGTCGCTGGGACGCAGACACCTTTGTGGTGCCTGAATGGTGGGCAGGACCAGCTCCTCCAGCTCCCGGTTCCCCGCTTACGAGGGGAGGCAGCGAGTGTTTGTGTTTGCCTTTTTCGCCATCCTCCGGCCTGGGTGGAGAGCTCTTTGGGGTGGGCAGCTCTTTGGCGCTTTCGCCGGCCTCTTTGAGCACCGCTCACCACCACATCTCCATCGTCTATGCTGGCCGGGGGTAGCTTCCAGCAGTCCCGTGCACGGCCATGGCAATTGCCGGATGGGACATCTGCTGAAGAGTGGTCATTGGTATGCGGCGCCCGATGGCACAGATCGCTGCCTCAGCGCTGGGTGATCGGCGGCAGCATAATGGCGGTGACCATGCCGAAGGGCTCCCGGGAGTGGAGTGAGCCGTTCACCATTTACAGCGCAAAGGTGAGCGGAGGGCACCCTGATGAATCGGCGGACTTTGTTTTAGGCGCACGGAGAGATCGGAGAGTGAGCTTGGATGTCGCTTCTGCCGCGGCCGTGCCTCGGATGCAGGATGACGAGGAACCGCCGAAGATCATCGCCAACAAGCTGGTCGTGCTGTCCACAGGGGAGTGGGTGTTGCCTTTCTGGCGCCAGCGGGTCATGGTGCGAGCTCTGCGCCTCAGCGCACCCTTGGGAATCCCTCCTCCCACACTTCTCGCTGAACCTCTCCCCAGTCCCCCTCCGGCGATCCATTCGCCCCCATCTCGGATGCGCCTACAACCTCTCTGCCCAGCTTCAGAGCGGAGGGGGCCTCCAGGCGACGCCCTCGGAGCGGAGCAGATGCCAGATTTGATGTCCGTGCTTCCAAGACCGGTTCGCCTTGTGTGGGTCTCTGTGCCCCCCTGGGACCCTGGTGCACCGGCAGGCGTGTCATCGCGAGGGCCTGGGACTGGCTGGCGTGCCTGCAAGTTGCCTCGGATGAGACCGTGCCGTAGGGTGTAACCTGGCTGTCGGGGGAGGGCGCCTTCGGCAGCATGCATGCCCCACCAAGCACCGGCACACCAGCGCGGGCGTGCTCATCTCGAAGGATCTGGGCGCCACGTGGAGCGCTCACGGCAGTCTCATGATCCGCCATGTCACCCACTGGATCATCGAGGGCGTCGTCATCGAGCTGGGTGATAAAGTCCTCCAGATGTTTCTCCGGTCCGCCTGGCCCATTTCTCTGACCTGCCCTCGTCCTCTCCCTGCGCCGGCCTGCCTCACGATGCCCGCTTCACGGCGTTTAGTCTCCCGTTGCTAGTAGTGCTGGAGCCTCTTGGTTCGCCCACGCGGCGCTCCTGTGGGAACCCTGGCTCGTCGCTTAGCCGCCACAGGACCCAAGGCAGGGCCCTCCCGTGAATGGACTCTATGCGCCTCTGACCTCCTCACTGATGTTGCCTTATTGGCCACCCACGGCGGCTGCACCTTAGACCAGGGGACCTACCCACTCGCGTGCAGACACCATCTGGGACACTGACAGTGGCTCCGGGTTGCGGGTGCACTGCTCGCAGCTCCACCGAAGGACACATGTACCGCAGCCTGTCGTATGACCGCGGCGCGACCTGGTCGTCCGCCGAGGCGACGGCGATCCGCAACCCGGACAGCAAGATCCATGCTCTGCGTCTCCGCCAAGGTGCCATGCCTTGTTTCTCTGGCCGTTGCGACGCGCTTCCGTCGACCTTTGTGGTGACATCGGCCCTTCGTCGTCCTTGCGACCCCTTCCTCTGTTGCTGCGTGGTCGCTGGAACGGGGTGCTGGGAGGGTTCATACCGTGCCCGTTAGGTGAAGCACGGCGGGAGGGCGCATGCTGCACCCGCTGTATGCCACACCTGCTGCATGACACTCGCTTGATCGCGAGTGACGGATGGACCCTTCCCAGGGAAAGCCCGGCAGCCGGGGGGTGCGCGCATGAGGCAGCTATGCTCAGTGCCCTCTTCTGCTTGGGACTGCGTGATCGCTTGCAGGCGGGCATGTGCTCATCTACAACGACCACGGCAAGGAGGCCCGCATCGGCAAGGCACGCATCGGCTCTTGCTCTCACTCTCATTCTGATGACGAACCCGGGGCGTGCGTGGGCGCTATGGGTCACTACATCGTCCGGTGGGCGTGCGCGGGCGCTATGTGTCACAACTTCGTCCGGTGGGCGAGCGCGGGCCACCGCAGTACCCTGCATCCGTGCATGCACTGCGGGGCTCTCCAAGGAGTGTGCCCTGTGCTGACGAAGCGCGCACAACCCGGGATGCGTAGGGCGCTGCGGAGAGAATTGTGATTCCTGCTCTGCGCATGGATGGACCCTTCCCAGGGAAACGCCCTAAGGAGGGGGCAGTTGTATGCGACTGGGGTGGCAGGCGATGCACGGCACGAAACACCGCGGCAACCTCACATTATACCTTTCTCTAGATGACGCTGTCACCTGGCAGGTGCGGTTGCTGTGAGCCTCGTCCTTGGACCTCTGCGGAGGGCTTTCGTTGCCGTCGCGGCTCTCTTCACGTTGCTGAGTCGCGCGCGAGACTGGGAGGAGACGTGATTGGTCAGGGGCTCGGCCAGCTTGATATAATGTCCAAGCACGAAGGTGAGATTCATCTTCGGTAGATCCTATTTCCAAGCTGTGTCTCCTCCAGTGCAGAAGATGGATGGTGTGGATCGTATGCACTCTGAGGAAGTCCCTCTTTCCGCACTTTCGGGGAATGTGCCGCATGCACTGCTATGGCGTGCAATGTGTAAGTAGTAAAACGAGAGAATGCCGGCGAAAAAAGGAATGCGGTGTGATGCGGTGGCGTGATGGGGATGCATGCTCGTCCCCAGATGTGCAATTCCACTACCCGACCCTTCTGGAGGCAGGGCATGGGCGCATGCTGGTGGCATACTCTCGCGCATACATCGATAGGGAGTCTGCGCGGGCGCCCTTCGAAGATGGCATCTGGCTTGCGGAGGTGAGACCCCCCCGGTCATGCCATTCATTTGACGCCTCAACTTTAGCAGAGCGAATATCATGCTGTCAACAGCTCGGAGGTCAGCTGGTGTACATCAAGAACACTATCTGAGGCGGCCGATATTGCCATTTGGGTTGAGAAGGGAGACACCTTTCATGTTAACGGCCTAGTGCAAGTGGCATGCGTGACATTCCACATTCTTAGGGGTGATCACTGTGCTTGCCTGATTAGAAGGATAGATGATTACAAACTGCAGCCTGCTTGACATACAACCTGGTCTTGAACTGAGCATTGCTATCCTGACATGGCATGCTCGACGGATTTTCATCAAGGGTTATCTTCAATGAGAGAGAATGCGTGCATCGAATGGTGAACAAATGGGTGAGCGAGGAGAGCTGCCTGCAGGTGAAATATGAGAACGACTTAGACATTTTTGAGGCTGGACCATTGCCACTGATGCGCGCGACTCCGAAGAATCATTCCGAGAGAATAGGTGGAGACCTATAAAAGTTTGTTTAGTAAATGCGAGACCCACGAGAGTCGATCACAAACGCGCGCAATGGTTGCAAGTATGACAGTAGCGATTCATGGACCCCCTACGCCTCACTGAGCCACCTGAGCCCCTCTGCAACAACTGTCAGCTCACTGCTGTTGTATCTCTGAAGCTGGTTCACTTCTGCCCCCCGAGCTGCGCGAGTCCTCTCCCCAACACCAAGCCTACGCTCAGGACCACCACCTTGCTCCCTACCTCCCCTAAAGCCTCGTCGTATCAAAAGCTTGCCCACCCACGACACGGCCAGTGTTCCAAAGGGCTATCCTAAGGGGCTGAGAACGATAAATTGAATTTCTTCCATTCCATCTTGCATTTCCGCCACTGATCTGTGCTTGCAACCCTCTGCGTCCTTTACGAGTTCCTGCTCTATCTGTTGGGGCCCCAGTAGGTTCAGGAGTTCTTGGTTGGGAGCGTCCGGGATTCCCCTCTTGCGGCTGGCCTCCTTCACCCATCCCGGCATCCGGGGGCACAGCGTTTTCGTTCGTAGTGGCCTCTCCCGCCCTCCATGCTCGCCCCACCTCTGTGAAGTGGTGCAAAATGGTGAGACTGATATCACTGCCGTTGCCGGATCACATCAGGATTTCCAGGGACATTATTTCAAACCCTTGTCCCTACCACATCCGGTCTTAGCTTTGAGACGCTGCAATATCATGCAGGTGACCGCATAGGATGTCCCTCCTATACAATAGGTGGATTTCGAGTTGGGTGCGAATATCTGCACATATATGTCGTTGCGAGAATGCCCTAAACGATTCAGTGCACGTCACAAACTCCATACTGTTCAGTGAGTATAAATGTGTAACATTTTAGACATGTTAATCTATCAGACGTTCACTTTTCACGTTTACAGTGCCACTGTACGAACTGATGTCCGACGCTTTGCATTTTCAATTTCCGTGTTCTGAGTTCAGAATATACAGATTATTTACATAGAGAGCTGATGTGTGCCTTCACCTAGTTTGGCACTAACACGACCCCCACCCCGTTATAACGTCAAAAGGGGGCGCAGCACGTTATAACTTAACGTTATTTTGACATTTTAGCACTAGATTTTCTCTACAGTGTTCAGTGTAGTCACAGTCTACACTTAGTTGTCAACTTTTTGCTTACATTGCATCATACCGTATACTTTACGCACATATGATGTTTTAGGCAGCCGCGAAAAGGCATGCTCCGTGTGAAAAGTAAGACCGAATAACAAGGGCAAGGGGGGGTGCACGTCATAACGTCGTTAGAGTTAGTGCCGACCGCCTAGCCCTTCGCGTGGCCTCTGCGTTCCGACTGCTCCAACCTCCCACTATACAACCTACTATAGATGATCAACATGGCATTACATTACATGACACGTGCCGTATGGCATGGCGTGGCATAGCCGCATGCCATGCCATGGCATGACATATTTGCGTTTCCTGATGTCTCTTGAGAAAGTGTCTCCAAAATCTGACTCCGCATCCAGTCGAGGCGACGCGACGCGATGCGACGTGCGACATCATTTTGTTGGTACAGGAGCGGCACGACGCTACGCACGAGAACTGAAAGGTCTCTTACCATATATGAGGTGCGAGAAACCGAGCGGTATATCTCGACAAGAGTTCAGAACCACACCGTTGTCGCCAAACGATTCTCACTCTTTCAAATTCACTTCTAAACGGTCACACGTATGGAAAACAACGAGCTGGAATATTGCAAAACATGTCAGAAAGCGAGATTGCGGAAACGGCCAGTGTGAATCTTGGCAAATGGCTTCCCGTTTGCGGTTCACGGGTGGTTGCTACCCGGGACACGCAATGCTACCCGGCGACCCGGGGACTCCTGGAGAGGGCAAGTCAAACCAAACGAATGATGGGCAGGCGCATAAATAGGTAATTTGGCCTTCACTTGGTCGGAGAGTCATACGGTATGACCTTTGGATGGTCAACGCCAACTTTGACCGTATCCGCTGAGCCGTCCGATGTCCAATTTCATTTTCGAGACCGGATATGTGCATGGCGCACCCCAAGGCTTCCCCTGACATATTACACGATTTTTTAAATGTGATGAAATGTCTCAAAATGCCAAATATGGTCTGAATGACTTTTAATATGATGAAATTTGGAGAGATTTTAAGAGCGGTCTGGAGAGAGGTGGGAGAGAAACGCCAAATTTGGCTAAAATCCGCTAAATTTGCTTTAAATCAGATAAAATGTCTTAAAATTCGTTTACATACGAAGAGATCTGAAGAGATTTGAGGAAATCTGTAGAAATGTTGTTAAAGTTTGTTAACTATTAAGAAATATTTGCCAAAATTTTGTCCAGGAGGCCTACCCCAGTTTATATCGATAGCCGCGAGAAATTTTTATCCGAGTAAATCTTTTCCACCACGTCACATAGCTCTGAGATAGGGGCACGGGCAGGTCCGAGACTGTGACCGGCTACCATAATCTCCATATTAGCACCAGCGCAGGATGAATTTTTGTATAATTATAGAAATACATTTCCGCTGGGTAGGAGGTTAGCAAATCAGTATACATTGTAACATAGATGACACATGTATGAAGGGCATCGCAGCATGATATAACAAGAATATCTGATAAAAATTCTTATACCTGACTATATTGACTTCCATTTCTTCTTCCTCCCTGATGTAAAGCATCATGATCCATCCTGAAACGTCGCTTGGGTGCGCGTTGCTTATTATGCGGAACTCAATCAGACATTATAAATAGGGCGACGAAAGCCGCAGACAAGATGCTAAAAAGTGCGCCGCGATATACACCAATGCGTATAAATGGCATGCGTATAATATTCCAGACAGTTAACAATGCCAGTTACGTCTCGTCGGTACAAATGTACACATAAATACGAAGAAGGTAAGATATACTGTAACGTGAACACCGCTAAGTCTGGAACTAATCAAGCTATGGCAAGGCATGCGAGGTCCTACGGTGATTATTTGCACTGGTAGCGTTAGTGTAGTCCGCCCGGTGAGACGTATACCTGCGCATGCCTGCTTGCAAAGAGGTGCGGTGCATGAATCTCAGAACACGGTTAGTGTGATAATTACATATGGTTTCAATACCCACCAAGCGTCGGCAACGCCAGGATCAATGCTCGGACATGTCATATAAATAACAATCTGAAGGTGAGGAAAAACATCAAGGCACCTAATCGGTTGGGAAAAGTTATATCGATCGATATCGATATTGAACCGTATTACATCGATCGATTCCAATATATATGAGCGCAGTATCGATCGATTTCAATATTGCCATTGAAAACCTGCCGATTATCGATCGAAAACGATGTCATTCTGTTCAAAATCGATCGATATTGATATTTCCCCCCCCCTGATCGATCGATACCGATATCCAAGGTGTAAAAACCGATATACCGATATATCGGTGCAATCGATTCAACCGATATTGATCTGCACAATAAGACAAGTACCAGGATCGTGCACACAACACAAGCAAGAATTGGCTCCGCCACACAAAAACAAGCTATATATTTGACTAATTACAGTACTTACGTACTACGTTACTATCACATTGCTGTGATAATAAGTGTGTGCTGGATCGTGCCTTCCTGCGAACTCTTGCGTAAGTCACCGTGCATGCTGCTCACAACCGACAAAGTCCGCTCGATACCTGCCGTGGAAGCACGAACAGCTAGGAACTGACGTGCCATGCGAGCCAGGTTGAGAAGCTCAGAAAGGTGAGCCTTCCACCACACCATATGATCTACATCTTGCTTGGCATCAGGGAAGGCAACGTATTTCCTCAAGTCATCCATCTCCCCTGACACATATTGAGTAGGTGTGGTTTTGAGGCCTCACCCTCACCCCCACCAAATTCTTGGGCACACCGGCAACCAATGAACATCCTCGGATCGGAGCTTGAAAGATCGCTCGATGAAAGATGATCTGGATCCAAAACTGTCTCCAATCATCACCCTAGAACATTACGTTGCAGGATCGATTTTCGATATATCGATATATCGATGCATTCTGATATGCTAATCCCACGATCGGTATCGATCGATTCCGATATGTAGCAAACTGGTGATTGATCGATACTGATATACGCCACCTTATGATCGATCGATATCGATATTCCTCACGACCGTATCGATCGATACTGATGTTTCCAATATGTGTGCAAAACCATATCGATCGATACCGATATTCCCGATATATCGATATATCGGAATATCGGCACAACCGATTAGGTGCCTTGAAAAACTTCCTGAAACCTATAAGTTAGTAAGTATATAAATATGAATATCCGAGTCATCTTTGACATCTATTCTCCTCGTGTATAAATGATGCTCGGAAAATTGAAATAACAATTTCAACCCCAATAATAATGCAAAGGGTATTTATAGTATTTCCCCTCTCCCACCGCCTTTAATAAGGGACCTGCATGTTGCACCTAAAGCGGTATACATCTTGTCAAAACCAATGATACTCATGAGGAAGGGAAAAAATGAGTGCAGGGACAGGAATAAGCATATACTAATAAGTTTGGAAATGGAACTCAAGTTAATGAATAAATCGTGACAATCATGTAAATATGAAGCAACCGGCAATTTGCCACATACAGTCCGATGAGGTCACGAGTGTAACACATTAATAAACACGTATACGTAATCATGTCTCCTTGCCGGCGTTGGTAGTCTTCGGTGCCCAAGATACAACATCCCCAATGTAGTAATGTAGATTTCCATTGACGCGGTCGATTTTATAGTTGAATACTCTAGTACCCGTGCATTTGTGGACGACATAAACACAGAAAAGGAAAGCAAAGGGATCTCTATGTCTCCCAATAATGCAAAGAATGCGCGGTGCATACCCCCCCGAGAAAGAAGTATCACAACCTGTTCAACAACAAGGATCGGCGGCATTCGTTTGACGTGCACGGTGGAGCAAACCGGTATATGATAAGTACAAATGATGTGACTCAATCGGAGCAAGATAAGGGTCCTTAAAACGATACGTATTTTTTTTCATCGGACATATTTCCCGATCATAAGGCGAGCAAAACCGAGGGGACATTTTATCAAAATCCCGTGTGATGGTAGGGTGTCTCACAATATAGTCAATGAACTGTGACATCAAAGAAACATTTTGGTTGTCATCCAAACTCCTTATTAAATAAATTCACACAGGCGGCTACAATCTGTAGTGTCGGAATGAAGCCTCGACGCATCAAGCGGGGACATGCAGTGTGATTTCCCATAAGTTTTGGAAATTCTTTGCGTACAAAGGACTTATTCGACCATTGCTACCAAGTATAGGAATACCAAGAAAATCATATTTGTCTGTGGCATTTGTCCATTTGAAAAGCATGTGTGCATCTGAGAAACCGGTTGAAGAGGGATGCATGTGACGTGCAAATCGTGTGCTCAGAATATTATTCATATAATTGACAGGCTGGAATGCATGAGTATATCTGCCATGATCTAAATCATTACTTGACTGCGGCTGGGTTCCCATTGGCAAGGAAAGTGGAGAAATTGACGATCTCGTTTTTTATCGTTGAGTCGTTGTAGACCGCCTCGGGTGGCACTGCCATGTATTTCTTGAAAGGGAAGGGATAGACGCGCTGGAACTTGGACTTCGTATAAATTATAAACACGATAATCGGTTTATACATTAATCGTGTCTCGTGTCACGGGTTGCGCTCTGAATTTGTTTTCCTGGGTGATTGAATCATATCATCTTCCATCGATATCGCGGATACGATTACCGTTGAGTTCGTTCGGGTTGACTAACTCAAATATTAAAGGCTCGCGTCGCACCAGCGTCCACTGCTCACAATTTTCACACACACACACACACACACACACACACACACATATACATATATATATATATATAACATTTACGCTGAGAATAATGACAATGTCATAAGTCCGCTGTAATCCTGCAAGCAGGCAACTGAAGAACAGAGGGAGTTGGAGTCATCCTCATAGCGCGCCTCGAAAGGCTCATCTAGGTCAAGTCAACCTAGGAAACCGCGGCAAGGCAAAACTACGCAGAGCGCTAAAAGGTCGTGCCGGCGGAGAAGCAGCAGAGGAGGTGGAGGTGGAGCGAGGCTGCATCTGTGATGGGGGAAAAAAGGGGCGGAAGCGAGGTGGAGGAGGGGGTGGTGGAGGGTCGTAAGTGGAGGATGGTGGAGGGGACGGGTGTGGAGGTGGAGGTGGAGGGGGCGAGCAAAGGTAGGGGGGAGGAGGTGCTAATCAATTATTCATCCGAGTGAGGAGAAGGGGGAGAGGTGACGAATCATTCAGGAGGTTAAAGGATAGACATGTTAGCTTTTTCGACAGCTTCTTCTTCTGTGATACCGGTAATACGGCTAAGTGTGGTTTTGAGAGGGCCATGGTTCTCGATTCTAGCATTACCATTAAGGAAGGCGTCTCGTCTAGCACGAGTGTGGTATCTGCACAGCCTGGAAAGTTTCTTTAGGAGAGGCTTCAGTCTTCTCTGGTGGACCCCGATGGTGCTAAGAACCTGTCCAAAATGCTTCGGAAGATAACCCATCAAAGTGAGTTATTTGGGCCAAGTGACAGTTCCAACAAATTGCGTTTGTTGTCCCTGTTCGTGTAAGACGTGCCATAGTGTCCTCCATTGATAGTATTCTGCCGGGTGGGCACTCTGCTGGGTCTCCTGCGGGAGGGGCCACGGGCAAAGGCTGTCAGGAATGACAAGCTTCCTTTCGCTCAGGACTTGCTGCCAAATCCCAGAGTCAACACCTGTGCAGTTCAGTCTTCTTTCGGTGATCTTCTTCTCAGGAAGGACATTGATGTACCATCTTGCAATCTTTCTCTGCGCCCCACTCCAGTCGTGAGCAGGAAAGTCTTGGCTCGGAGGGCTATCAATGGCAATAATACACACATCTGAGAAGTTATCCTTGTAACATCCTCCGCCCGGGAGAACATATGGGTCATCTCCCGTCCAGTAACCGTGTGGGATGAAAGGAATGGTGTTATGAGGAAATTTGAAAACCATTTAAAATCCTTTAGCAATCCACTTTTCTTAATTTTTGGGGGAGAGTGGGAGAATCCAAATGCCTCGAAATCCTGGTACAGAGTTTGCAGCGCGGTGGCCGAGTTCTAAGGTAGCCATGACCGCTGAATTTGAGAATCTTTCCTTGCCGTCAAACGGGGGGTTCCCATAAACATTCCTACCCATATTAGTCATAGGGTCGACGTAGGCATCATATGCAAGTCCATCGAAACCGATCCTGCCGTTTGCACAAAAGGGCCGAAGGGCGGCTTTCATCTGGTCTGAAGGAATACATCTTCTCGAATGGATCCTAGGGTGTGTCTGAGTTCAACGGGTTACAAAACAGTTCACATCCATTCTCGTTAAGTCCACGGTCGTCAATGATGATGTCAAGAAGGCTTCTTCTAATGGCGTAGCAGTTTTTAGGGTCACCCGATTCATCTCTGCACGCTTTAAGTGCTGTATGGATGTCGTGTGCGCGTGTGGCATATCGTGAGAGCGGTGACGGAAATTCTTTCTTTGAGAGATAGTGCCACGACAGGAGTTTCCAAAATTCTTGTTTCCTAGCATATTGGAGTTCAGGGTACACATTATTGCCGCTCTGAGTGTTTACATCCGGAAGTGCTGTCACAGCAATGGTCCCCTTCTTGGAAGCGGATGGGCGGTACATTCCTGATTCAGGCAATGCTTGGAGGTAAAGCTCCCGCTTCATCTCGTCGCGGAGGTCAGAAAGTAGAAAAAGAGTTTCGGAGCAACTGTCAATGAAGGAGGAGCCCTTCCCTGGATTCAACAGCTTTGGTTCCCCTGCAAGCTCAGCCGCCACGTGTTTTCTGAGTTCATCATCTTGTTCTCCTCTAAGGTAAACAAGCGAGTTACCCGGGCCCGGGCATTCCAATTGAATGTGAGAGAAGGTGCATTTGGTTCCTGTTTGGCGGTACGGGCAGTCAGGTGAGGCGGTAACACCCAGCTTATGTGACCGTGCGGGTGAAGCTTGAAGGCCCTAGAGTTCTCTGCTTCTGGCCGCTGTATAAGCTTTAGCCGTGACTTTTGAGATATCCTTGGTGGGAGGAACATTGTGGTCCTCTAGCATTTTGATATACTTCCCTTGAGACGACATGGCTTTCCAGGTATGAAGGTGAGTAAGGCGTTGGATTCTCCTGATGTGGCTCCGGATATCTCCTGCAACAGGCACTTCCATATAAAAGAGAGAATAGGGTAGTTCTTCGTAAGGGTCGAAACGGGGAGCGTTTGCCCCTTTCCTGAAAGAGGCTCTCTTTGCTGCTCTATCAACTCTGTCATCAAGTCTATCATTATTATGCCCCCTGATCCATTTAAGGATGATCCTGCTGTGGTCTTCTCCATTGTAGAAGCCAAGCTCCTCTAAAATTAATCTGACTGCCTGCAGTTCACGTCGGTTTGGTTCCCGAAGCTTCTCACGAGCACTGACAATTTTCCTGTCCTTATTTACCGCCGTGATCGTTGCCATTGAGTCGATGGCATGAATCATTGGAGTCACGGACTTTAGAATGTGGTCCTTTTGGTCCTCTAAGAGAAATCGGAGCCCGATAAATTCGGCCGATGTAGAACTTGGTGTTTGGATATCCGATTTAATCAACCGGTCATCAGCATTAAAGACACTGCTGGCAGGGATGTTAGTCTTCCTAACAGAAAAGGTGTCCCCACTTTCTTTAAGCAGATAGGCCGCACCGCTGCAAGCCGCTTTCTTCCCCGCAAAAAGTGAACCGTCACTAGCCATGTCATAGTGGTCTTTAGGGATGCTATTTCCATTGCTAGGGTTATCATCTTCATCTGAGTTACTGGGGAAGCTGTAAGCGCTCTCTTCATCCGCGGCACGGTACCTGAGCTGAGCAGAGAGAATCTCTTTTTGGCGGTCCGCGATGTACTCATAATGAGCTTCCAGGTTTAGCACATCTGATTTCACAATGATAGGGGGAGTGCCATTGTTTTCACAGTCAATGGTCTCTCCTACTGAAAGGAGAATGCAACCATCCGTTGTTATTTGGTATTCGCGGTCATACTGGCATTGAAACACCTGTTCGTTCTTGATAAAGTTATCACTTTCTAAGTGGTATGGTGTATACTTTAGATAATGCAAGGTATTTGCTTCCGTGTCAATTTTTTGAATGCGAATCAACATGATGGAAGATTTGTCACGCACCATTACCTTTCCAGTGAAACTCATTTACCTCAGGAGTGTCATGCGCATCCCTGTAGCATTGTTTGACATATCTTGCTTTAGGGTCGTGGTTTCCTAGGTTTATTATCATTTCGGACTCCAAACTTTCCAACCATGCTGGGGGCTTATTCCCGATGACACCGAGGGAGTGCTTCATATCAGACCATTTTCTCAGTAATTTTCTCAACGTTCCTTCGCCCCATAGAGCGGACGGTGCTGTGCTGTGACTGCTGGGATATGCGCAGGGATTATTTAAATGTTTGGCAGCTTTTTTTCTTCTTCAATTCGTTTATGTCTGTGTGCATCAAGCTCGCGATATTGGCTGTGCGAAGTATGTGTCGCAGGTATTCCGATGGATGGTGAGGAGGGACGCACTCGCTCTTGAGGTGTGGAAGTATAGGGCAACCTAGATTGCTGGGATAAACCCCAACTGCATCGGACCGGCACCTCCTTGCTCTCATATGCTCATTTACTCACCTTGGATATGCATACAAACTGGGTTGAGGAGCATCGGGTTAGGAGAAGTCATATACCGATTTTATTTCGTTGGGTTTATGGCTAATTCGCGACTCGCTCTTGAGTTGTGGAAGTGGAGGCTGGAGTATGAGTGCCTTGCCATGCCGTACAACACCGAATGCGTGTGCAGGAGCTTTTGGCGCGGTGTCAGCAACATGAGGCATGTGGGTCAGCAATATCTTGTTTTGCTGGGGCACCGTTGCACCACGTGTGTACCGTACCATGAATGCTATCATAGAGATACGATCAAGGAAGCATTCGTTGCTAACATTACCGTACAGTCGGCGGTACCACAGAGGAAGGCTGCCCACCTGCACGTGCTGCGCGAGTGCGCGTGCTTCGTCAGGCGCACTATGCGGGATATGTTTGGAGGTGAGTTTATGGTTGCATACACGCTGGGTCATACAACCCCACGTGGGCGATGCTCGAGCATGCTCGGGACGATCTCGACTACACTGCGGAGCACATATGCCTGCGGTGCTTGGTGGATCCGAGAAATGAGCACCTGAAGTACCGGCAAAGCGGCTCAGTGTCCCTCGTGGACAATCGGCCACCATCCCCGAACGTGTACCCCACCAATGGCTTCTAAACATGGATATCCATGACGTGCTTGTTTTCAGGTTCCGAGAAACATGATTGCAGTTACGAACGTACTATGAAATAAACTTTGCTGTAAATAAAAATCGTCGGCATGTGGCGTGCATGTGTGAGCTTCCGCACATGGCTGTGTTTCATGTGGGTGGTGGGTCGGCTGGTTTGCGGTGGGTTAGTCTGAAATGTGTCGAAGTAGATAGAATTTTGCCACAACCACGCCCTACTCCTGCATGCTTATCACTTCCACTGGGATGATGGTGAGCTGGCGTTTGCCATCGTGGGACCTCGTGCCATTGAGTATCCGCGCTCCCAGCATGTGTGCGCCGTCCTCAGGCAGGGCATGTGTGACTTGTGCGTGCGTGGTTGGCGTGTTCTTGATGCAGGCATTCCATGTGGTGCGTTTTCCAACCTCCGTCGACTTCCGCGTCGTCCAGAAATGTCTGGATCTGGAACAGCCCTATTGAGGTACATGCAATGACAACTTAAACATCGGCCTTGCGGAGATTCTCTATTGACACCGTCCGGCCTAGTATTTCATAATCTCCTCCTCGTTCTACCAATTGACCACGACACAATACTTCCTGCTGTGAGACTTGATAAGCGTATAGTGGAGGGATGTTCTCTCATCACAAACAGTATATATGCCTTACTAGTCGGGGAGGATTGTGTATGTTGATGGTTTTTTCAGTGGCAATTCACCGCTGCTACTGAAGTGCACGAAGGTCATCGTCTGTTTGGTAGTAGTAAAGAGGATGAATGGTATTTTGTCATCGCAGCTGATACAATACATCATTGACTTGAGAGATGCAGCTTAAATTAAAAGCCCGACACCTGCTTACCCACCAAAGTATTGGTTCAAATTTGGTTCGAGCCATGACATCACTAGGATTGCTATGACCGCTTTCTCTGTCTCAAAAATGAACTACACAAATTACAATGCAGTTATTGTGCTAACGGCACATTCAACATTGGAGTGCCCCCACCATTAAGTCATAACTTAGATGCAGTAATGATTTGAGACCTTTCAGACCAAAAATCGGCTGCTATTACAAGTGTGGTGTATCTTGCGCAATTTACATAGAAAATCTCATGCAATCTTGTTCACTACAGTTTGGTGCAAGGTACCGAGCTGTGTGCTCCACTTGTCCACAGCAACATATTTTTTCATGTCCTTTGACTTGTCCGCAAGTTCCAACAGTTGGTTCACCTATCAACAAGCAGGATATGTCAGTCATCATTCCCCTCTGCGCACACAGCATCGCACAAGTGGTAGTGGGTAACGTTGCAAATCCAAAAGTAACATATAGGAGCAACCTCTCTGCTAGACAAGATCCAAATATTAGAGAACTTTTGTAGCAAAACCTTGTGCCTCACCTTGTGTGTTCTGTTGTCTTCACACACAAATGATGTCCTTCAACATGCCTTTCTTTACGGGAAAAACAGCATTCATCCATGTTTCTACTACAAGCTTGGCACGGCAGATGCCTGGTAAGGCACACACCTGGTCGATATGGCCGGCTATTCGATTATCAAGAATAAGCGATACCAACAGTGCTTCGACGTCTTTCTCAGGGATGTTCAGCTCCTGGAAAGTAGGTTAAGGCATTCTCAGAGATTCGTCCTGCTCTGTAACATGCAGAAGTGCAAAAGGAAGCCTGACAGTGATATTTTACCTGGGAGACGAAAGGGATGCGGATCTTTGTGTAAGGGCGTATGAGCTTCAAAAGCACTTGTGTTCGAATCTTCTTCAACAGGTCTTCGATGTAGTTCCTGATGAAGAGGTCATCCATGATCGTGCGTCTATTATTCTGCCGGAAACAAACTCCTTGGTTAGCTAGGGGTTAGCAACGCAAACAGCACCACTTAACAAATTAATCGAGGTTGGGAACTTGGGTGACAATAGTCTGTCGAGGCTGGATGAAGTGTGCGCATTGGTGGCAGAAGCACGTGCAAGGAGAGATTTTATTTAGTCATCTGACAACGAGCTGCATCAGGGCCCAAGTTTTCTCTCCGGTGAAAATTCCTTCTCAGGCTTAAAAGAGTCGACTACGATGATATCGCTTGTGCGTGCAACTGAAGCCAGTTAAAGACTCAATAATTCTCACCTTTAAGATTTTCTCAAATTCCATGATCTCATTCCTCTGATATGCCGCAACAAGATTCGTCATGGCCAAGATTTCTGGGTCGTTCTGTAGATACAAGTTACAACGGCTCAAAAGGAAGCACGCCGCCAAAAAAATATGGCGCCAACAAGCTCAGTTACACAGGGGTGGATGCTTGAAAAGAATCCGAAGGAAGCACGCATACTGCTTTCTTATGGAAATGCAAAAGCGAAGCTAAAGAGCAGATCTAGACTACAAGGTGAACACGGAGACCGAAGAGACCTCACAAGAAAGGAGTCCGTTGAGCAATCTCTCCGAAACTTCGCTCTGAGAAAAGGGTGCTGATATGTGGGCTTCCTAAGAACGCTAACAGATACCGAACCCACAATAGGAGTTGGGAATAATGGTGGCCCAGGATCCAAGAAGATTCAACATGGAATACACACGGGCGCAAGTGCCAGAGATCACCTTGTAAGGTTTTGCTTCTTGTGCATCGAATGGATTCACCTCCGACTCCATCAGCATATTTGCCAGAACCAGGTACTTCAGGCACTGCAAGCAACGAGGTATTCAAACCAGCCATAAGGGAAACGACAACGCGTGGACAAAGCCTAACAGTTGTTACGAAGCCTAACAGTTGTTGCATGCGAGGGCATTCGAAAAGGTCGTGGAAAACGCCAAGAAGAGCGAGTTCACAACGGGCTCACCAAAACGGCGACAAAAGTGTGGGGCGAGAGATGGCTAAAAGTCCACGCGTGATAAGTAACTTGCAGATGAGTAAAGGAAAACACTGAAGTAAAAGGATAGAGTTAGATCGCTGTACCTGTATGCGACGCTGATTACCAGCTTCGTCATAATTCTTAAAAGCCTGAAGGCGCCACCGTGCTATAAACGCGTCAGTCTAGTTCGTAGGTAGAGTAACTAACAACTCAATAGTTTATGTATCGTTCGTTCGGAGTGAACTCACTGTCCGATCGCAGGATACGAACTTGCCAAACATACCTCGAAAAAGTCTGTGTTGGCGTGCTCCCAGTGTCTTTCAGCCATATGCATCTTGCCTCCGCATTCCCGGATGATTCCCTGGCCATGAACCGAGGTCTCCGTGCGGTTAAAACGCCAACTTATCAACCTCGACTCTCGAAGCAAAGGGGACGGGCGAACTGATAACACGTAACCAAAGTTTGGGAAGTACGAACCATAATGCGAGGGTGTGGGATCGCTGATTTGATGGTTAGCGCGCGCTGGTAAAGCTGCTTAAGCTTCTTGTTGTTCTTCTGTTCAGTGTACATCTGAATCTCGATGGCGTACACCTGCCGAGAATACAGCCGCAATCAGGACCCAGGAAAGCTTGACGTAAAGTCCAAGGGATATCCGAGGTTGATCGTCATCCTTCACGCGTATGGAGTGGTGAATATGAGCCGTGTTCTGGAGTCAACCGAAGAGTGGTGCACTTCAGTGCAGGCTGCCTCATAACACGGCATACATACAGCTTGACACAGTATTGCACTAGCGTAGGTTGCGAAGTAATAAAGCTTGAAAAGTGTTTGGACTTTACAGTTTGGAACGCAAGTGCTATCGCAGGGTGGGTATCAACAACGAACGGGATGACAAAACGGGACACCATGGGCTTCATGAAGTCCTGAAAATCATCCTAATATCGTGATTCCAATCCCACTCCGCATGGATATGCGATATGCGATATGTACTCATTATTTTTTCACTGAAGCCCCGTTTTCTCAGTTTTGTCATATAGCCTCAGTCAACGCAACCCAGTAACATGGTCAGAATAGTGCCACCAAACAGTGCACAAGAGCACACCAACGTGGTTAAAGTTGCTGCATAAAAGTAGTAGCCTACCTCCAGCAACTGCGTGCCCTTCTTCTGGTCGTCGGTCCCGTCTTCTCGCTGGCACGATTTATGCAGCTCCTGTGTGCTGGAAACCCTTCAGCTCCCACAGCCTTCCGTGGAATTGGAGTGCGTGCCATATCGGATGGTACGACAATCCGCGCGCGTGTACACATAGCTACAGAAACGGCACTCTCTCACAAGGTGTCGAGCTGCAAGCGCAGAATAGTTTCATAGCGAGTGCTGAAAGGGGCAATATGACACCGTCTGAGGTTTAAAGCTGTACCTTAAGCATCTTGCCCATCTGTGTGAACTCTTTCATGTCAAACCACAACTTGCATAGCTTAAGGTTCGTTTTGAACCATAACCTGCACGAAGATACATGAGGGGCATCCCAAAGCGTCCACTCAACCGCTGCCTGGGAAGCTTGACTGCCAAACTTGAAACGGCGATGCACACACAGGCCGCAAGAGCGTTTTCTGGGTGTCCGCAGTATGACTTATTGTTCATAACGCTTTTACGCCTTAAACACACATCCATACGCTCGCAGATAACTTGAGTGACTGGCTTCAAACTCAAACCCTTGCGGGTCCTCAACGGAAGGCGGACCTTTCATTCTTGGACTCCTCCAGCGCTTTAAGAGTGGTTTCATAAAATTCCTGTGCAGGCAGCAAAGCACCGATAATCAGCTAAAAAACAAAGTTCTCCAGAATGGTTTGTGATGACCAGGAACGTCTTTCTGGAAGTTATCACAAAACTGAAGCTAGCCTGTTTGTCTCCGCCTGCTCGAGCTCAACGGCAAAATAATTGACTTCATGGCCTGCTGCAGCCCTGGCTAAAAATTGTAAGGCATCCTTCGGGCTGCGAAGTCGGATTCGAGGTGGCGGAGTGAGCACAGGCGCAACCATCGGGAAGAGACCTTTATCTCAGTCTTGGCAGATTCTCGTAGGTCGCAGGCACTGTTTAGAGGCTATCGCCTGGGCCGATGGAGAGAGCGAGTGTGTACGCAATAGTGATACCTGAAGAAGCTCCATGTTCGACGAGGCTGACACGTGATCCAAGATACTGTTGATAACTTTCTCGCTATAGTTCCGAGTAACCGCTGATCTGCAGCCCCAGAAATTCATATCTTGAAAATATGCATAATAACAGCGTCAAAGGGAAGAGAACACGGCATCTTTGCTTGAGCCAATTGAGCAGCAGAAATAGTTGTAGGGGACTTCCAACGCTGCTTCTCGACAAGCTACGCGTGACTTTCCTGAACGTTTCTGCTTAGAGATCGTAGTGAGCTGACTTCGTGAACTTTCACCTACTCGAGTGGGCTCGGATGGGAAATTCGAAGTCTTGAAGTTGTGTGAATGCGAAGCAAGCTCGCCACTCGTAGCTTGACCGGAGGGGCGTATCAAGGCCACAAAAAACTCACTTGATATACGTCAGCATCTCTTTGTAGGCGCTCATCATCTCTGTATGGTTTCCCAGACGGTAGTGCAGCTTTACAGTTTGCTTCAGAGCCTTGAAGCCCCTGCAACACAAATACGGGGCGGTCAGCTTATTCAGCTATAGATCAAGTTGCGCGCCAGGACAGGTAAACCGTGCGCACTTCCTCTATGCAGCGGTGTACAAAAGGCTTGCCAGATTCGAGAAAGCATACCACTCTCCCTTTTCATGCTCCATCTCAATAACAGTTTTGAAGCCGTCAAGAGCTTCTTGAGGATCGTCAGACTCCAACGCTCCTGATATACCCCGCCTTTCGTTGGAATTAAATGAAGGGCGAACCTACTCATATTTCGTTGGGACTCGTATTTCGTTGGGACGACCGAGGGATGCGTGAGCTCACAAAGATACAAATACAACAAAGTGAGCGCAAAGATAAATTCACATACATAGAGTGCACGAAGTGTTTTGACGGAAGTAAAGACATACGCACGTGTACTTCAAAAAACAAAGGGCGTGGGTTGTGGTCTGTACTAGATTGAAATAGAAAGTGGATCTTGGAAATGAGTCACGAGCGAAGTGAGAAAGACACGTTGCAACTTGGTTACCTTTCGCGTTGTAGTATTGATTTTCAATGTCCACATCTTCTTCTTCAGGCTCCTCGTCAGAGTACTCGAACCCATAATCTGGCACACCAAGGATCACTCAGCATTCTGCCAGTAAAGGAGTCACGGTTGCAAGAAAATCTAAAGATTCATAGTTTATCCCAAAAAACAGTCTATGGTATACTCTGAAGTTGATGGGCTACGGACAAATTTCGGTCGGAACAGCCCGGGAAGAGCACCTTCCATGTCGTCGTCCATCTTTGAGCACTTGATAAGCTATATCAGCGTGAGGGAAAACAGAATTAAAACACAGGAATATCGATATCGGGCAATAACCAACTACTACTATATGATATCTTGATAAAGCATAAACCGGTATATCACACGAGTCATCCAATAGTTAGGTTGAAACCTGTTCCGACTCAAGTTGAACCAGCGATCTGACCTGAAACCCTCATCTCGTCCAGTCGTGTGACATCACTCTCGTCTGAGAGCCGGTCTCATGCCTTGCGTTGGTCTCATCGTCATGCTCTCATCACCACGATCAGACCAGCGCAGGAGCGCTGCCGCTGGCGTGGGCGAGCGCTCGGCTGGGCGAAGCGCGAGTTGGGTCGCTCCGCTCCGTCCCGCACCGGACGCGGAGGTTTTCGGGCGGGCGGGCGGGGGAGAGATGCACCTGCAACACCAACATTTCATATTTATTTTATTTTCATTCGATTGTATATCTTGGAAAGCCCGATTCTGTGAGAAGGTATACCGCGTGTCTTTATAAGAAGTCCGCTTACATTCGGCACAGATATATTTAATTGCTGCATTTGCAGCACAACCCATTCCGAAGGAAACGAGTAGAATATTAATACATCCATTTGCAGCCGATATGCCGAACTGACTTAGCGAAGGCGACCCCGAAGGGCGTTGTAGGCCCCCTTGCTTCAATATGCTCTAAGTAGTCAAGCCAGAGAACGAAACTAAACCACGTCTGTTTATTTTCCTTCCGTAGCCTGGGGCCTTGCATACAGTCAGAATGGGCTGTGGAGCTTCGAGTGAAGGCGGGGATGATATGGAAGATTATCCAGGCGTGTTCCCGATGCGTTCTCGCACTACCCAACGTGTTGTATCATAGTGAATATTGTTTCGATCCAGCTGCTGTTTAACGCGCAGGCGCGCGTGCTCGCCGAGAGAGGGAGAGCGCGGAACAGGTGGAGGAGGCGCGCATGCGCAAGTAAGCCCCCCATGTCACGTCGCACAAACCTGTGTCCAAATCTTGTAGTCCGCAACTTTCTATTTTTTATTTTCTGAGCGCTTGGTAAGCCCTCGACAACGTGTGCGCGAGTGGAACAGAGCGGCGAGCTCAGAATCCGAGGACGAAGCTGAGCAGCACGAGCAGGTGGTGCAACCCAGGTCATATGTTGATGACCCTCCGAACCAAGGTGCGGATGCATATGGCTTCGCCTCAAAGCTTTCCGTGTACTTGCGTCGCAGCTTGCGATATGATTAAAGCACCCGCTCCGAGTGCCCTGTTCATATTTCTGGAATCCATGCGAAGACGCAACAGGCCTCTGGCTTCCCGTATCCCTTGACAGGGAATTTCAGAACGCAATTCAACTCCAAATCCACTCTCCCTTACACACCCGTTGGTGTGGTTTCCCGCGCGCGCAGAGCATGAGGCTCGGTCGAAACACAAGAGCAGCGTAGCAAAGGAGAGGGCGAAGAACAAGGTAAAGCCATTCAGCGTACCTTCGATCGCCACTCCTTCCTCATCGCTCATTCGTCGGAACCAGGCTTCTTGGAATCGCTTTTGGCGGTCAATTCTGCGCCTTCTCTTTGCATTCCCTCTCCTTCCTCGCCGGTAGTTGCTGAGGTGCCGCCGGTGCCATCCAGGAGCCTCCGGCAAAAACCACCGCCTCTCCAAAGCCCACGGCGAGTACGGCACCTCCTGCCACCAAAGGTGCGTCGTAACGTTCCCCGTTCCCCACCCCGAAACCTCGGAGACTTCTCGCTTCCTGTTCTCCTGAAGGTGCACCGCTCGTCATCTTCCGCTGGGCATCACCTTCTTGGAGCAGGACTCTGCTCGTGGGAGGGCTGCAGAACTCATCGGTCCGATGGCCTTCTGAGGCTCTAAGTTCTCGAGCGCAAAATTTTGGAAGATCCTCCAATGTGTTGCTCAGCGAAAGCGTGATGTTGGGGATGAACTTCGATTTACTGCTCATGATAAAGCCGCCTTCGCGACGATTTGTTGCTGCTCATCGTACAGTTCGCGACCGCTTACACTTCCATCATTCTCGAAGCGCACCGAGCACATGTTGTTTCCCGTCCCGCATACAGTCATCTGGCGAATGGATTCGTAAGCTTGTTCCAGCCTCGCCAGTCAACGGCAGCTGTTTGCTGGCACTGTGAGCAACAGCGGTCTCCACAGGGCGGGCACAGGCGTGGTAGCAGCAGGCGCCGAGGTAGCAGCAGGCGCCGAGGTAGCAGGGGGCGTCGAGGTAGCAGCGGGCGCCGAGGTAGCAGCGGGCGCCGAGGTAGCAGCGGGCGTCGAGGTAGCGGCAGGCGCCGAGGTAGCAGCAGGCGTCGAGGTAGCAGCAGGCATCGAGGTAGCAGCAGGCATCGAGGTAGCAGCAGGCGCCGATGAGGTCGCAGCGGGCGCCGAGGTCGCAGCGGGCGCCGAGGTAGCAGCGGGCGCCGAGGTAGCAGCGGGCGCCGAAGTGTTCAGGCCTAGCGGGCTGCTGGGTCTCGAGAAGCTGCAAACTGGGAGCGGGCCTAGCAGGCTGTGAGTGAAAGGTGACGCTGCGACCTGACGTGGCCAACTTTGCGCGGCTCCAGCAGGCCTGAGTGGACTCGCCGGCATGTCGGCGGACTTGAGCAGTCCGAGGGCATCGCGACCACGCCAGAAGGCAGCCCTAGCAGGAAGACGGCCCTAGTGGGCCTGCTGGACTGCGCGTGGACGTGGCGAGCAGGAAGGCGGCCCTAGTGGGCCTGCTGGACTGCGCGTGGACGTGGCGAGCAGAAAGGCGGCCCTAGTGGGCCTGCTGGACTGCGCGTGTGGACGTGGCGAGCAGGAAGGCGGCCCTAGTGGGCCTCTGCTGGACCGCGCGTGGACGTGGCGAGCAGGAAGGCGGCCCTAGTGGGCCTGCTGGACTGCGCGTGGACGTGGCGTGCAGCAGACGTGGTCGGCTTTGAGCTTTGATGTTGAAGCGGGACGACCTGTTGTTCGATTGAGAGCGGTTTTTTTGGAGCCACGTGTGAAAAGATGAATACTCCAGCCAGCCTGAAGGCGGAATGGTCATGTGAGACATGAGGATGGAAGGGGTTGGTAGGGGGGGTATTGAAACCGCAGCTGCGAGTCCTCCTCAACCTGCCCCGGCCGCGTCATCGATACCTCCTGAATCCGCCTCTCCCGAAGCCTCTGTGGGCAGCCATGGGCAGCCGTCTCCTCGTCCCGCACCTCAAGCGTCGAAAGCGAACCCAGAGGCGACTTCGCCGGCATCCCCGAAGGCAGATGCCGACGGAGCACTTCAAAATCATAGGCAAGCCTCCCTCGTTTCATTTGGTGAAAAGTGCGAGCATGGGCCAGACCGTGCTACGCTCCCCTTTCTGATACTTGAACACGACAAGAGCACCAGCCAGGCCCCGCCTGATCTCCCCTCCCCAATATGATATCCGGTGAGAGCACGGGCAAGGCCTCGTGGTGCTGCCCCGACCTGTGAGGGAAATGAGGGACAAATTATGTGTGCGGCCAACACCCCCTACTGAAGCCACTTAACCAGCTTGTCTTCTGGCCACTGTGTGGTGCTCAGATCAGAAACCGCATCACCGCTCCACTTGGCACGCCGGCAGGCTGCTACTTCTGAATTGGGCGCTCAGCTCGCACCATCAGTGCCCTCCAACTCTCCTCGCACAAGTCACCGTTCGGATGATATCATGCAGCTGTCTGCGCTGCGCTGCCAACCCGCATTTGCGACTGTCCGAAGTATTCTGAACGTCCAAAAGGCATTTCGAAGTGTGTGCGGGCATTGTGATCAAACTTGTGACTCTGCGCTCGATGCAGGGACAAGGTGGCGGGCGAGGAAGAGGAAGGCAACCGGCGAGACGCCGTGCGCAGCCAAGTTCTGGTGTGTGTGCGCCCATGTGCAAGTCCAGGCCATATATCATCCATCGGGGCGGCCATGCAACTCCTCATGCTTCTTGCCACTCCTTCCTCCCCCCCGGAAATAGCGCTCAGTCCTACAGCATAAGTGCGGAGCTGGCGCTGCTTTCCTCCTCACTCTCATCTCCCACCTGCTCGCCCACCCCGTGTGGTTCAAACATGATTGTAGCACGGATATCTTCTGCTTGCTCATCTGGCACACACTCACCCATTTCTCCTGACTGATATCTTCTGCTTGCTCATCTGGCACACACTCACCCATTTCTCCTGACTGATATTTTCTGCAGCAAACTCTCTCGCTCATCTTCTGCCCACCCTCTATAGGCTCATCTTCTTCGAGGATCACCTTCTTCCCTCAGAGTTCGCTCAACCGCAGAGTGGCCGAAACAGCACTGGGGAGGGAGTGCGGCCCACTGCGCTCTGCGGACTGTTTCTGCTCCTTACCCCGGCCTTCCCTGCCCACGGCATGCACACGTGGCGAGGAACGGGGTGCGGCTGTGGAGCGGGCGTGTGCAGGCGGATCTGAAGATGCGCATGATGGGGCTAGACACGGACCCCCGAGTGGTCCTGCAAGTTCTAGGTCGGATCGATGCAGATTCCCCGCCGAGAGTACTCTTTTTATTCCGGTGCCCATTAAATGGAATATGCATCTAAAGTATGTCTGACCTCTGCAGCAGCTTGGGTCTGCCTGCTCACAAGTGGCAATCTCTGATTGGCTGTGGATATCCGTTCCAACGTGTTCCGGGTCGTGAAAGCTTCTGGCGCGGGCTTTCGACAGGGGTGAAAGTTGAAGGCGGGGCGCACCCTTCCAACGAGCAGATGGCCAGTGGGTACAAGAAAGCTATGGTGAGCTCTGGAAGCTGTCGTCGTGCGAGCACGTGACGGAGCGCCCTCCGACTTCGGGTGCTGCGTGCATGCTGCTTCGGTGCTGGCTTTAGGCCCACTCGCCTGTGGAGAGTGCCGCAAGGAAACGCCCTCGGAGTATTCAGTAAGGGCATCACACCGAGGAATTAAAGGATTGATGCAATGCCGAGAGCACAAGGCGCTTGGAAAAGCGTTTGCGGCTGAGATGAATGACGGCACTGAGCTGAATGACGGCACTGAGCTGAATGACGGCACTGAGCTGAATGACGGCGTAGCTCGAGGGAATAGCTACGCCTGAAAGTCCTACTGGCCGACCGTAATTGGTGGTCACCTGCTGCTTGCTATAGGGAGGAGAGGACGGGGTATTGAAATCTGCACTCTCTGCAGTTCAGTTTGGTGTAAAGTTTGACTGTCCAGGGCCACTACAGCTCACACGGGTTCAGCTGTGAAGAACTGTGAAAACCCCTAACTTCAGGACCAATCTACAGTGTTTAGAAGGGTGTAGCTGCTGTGATTGGATCGGGGCCGTAGGATCACGTGTGTCAGGAACTGCGGTGATCATCCGATCGGGATGATAGATGAAGGGAAGATGGCACCCGTACAGGGACCAAGGATCATGAACCTCGGAAGATGCATATAGCTGAAAGTGTGGGAAAACACATACACTTAGTACAAAGCAGGGGTCTCATGTTGCTGCCATGTTTTCATCCATCCTGCCCGTGGCGGAGTTCCACGGAAGCGCCCTCTGCACGCCCGAGGGTTGCGGAGGTCGGCAGGCCGCTATCTCGTCCGCTCAGGGTGCCTGTGGCAATGAGCTACTATGACATTGCCCCGCCATTGTTTGTGCTCACTGAATCCTCCTCTAGGGTGATGTCTTGCGTCGCACGCATCAACTGAAGGTCGGGCAGTGCACCACATCTCCACCCAGCACCTGCATGTGCATATGCCCTGTGGGTGCGATGCATCACAGCCCTCAGTGTGACGAATGCTGGAGGAGTCAGACGGATCTTTTACAGCAGGCAGTGAAGGATGCACACACCGTCACGCGTGTTTTATTATGGATGACGCAGGTCCAATTCCATCCGGATCGTTTACGGCAGAAGATGCAAGCCAGCCCAGAAAAAGATGAATTATGGATGGAATTGGAGGCGGAGGAGACCTTCAAGCTGGTTGTACGACATCGGGATAATGTGCGTGCACAGTGGTGTTCCAACGGCTCTCGCGTGTGCTGTTTATTCTCTACCACGCACGCCCACTCTGACATATTGACCGTGTCTGTGCTCTTGAGATATTGAGGTCTCCGCACTCTCGAATTTGTTGATCCCCGCCTTCAAGGCATCCAAGGCCTGCTGTGCTGTCCCTGGAGCCCAATGTGTGAAGGATTGCATGCGGCCATTCGTGCTTATGTATCTATATATCTAGTTTGAAACCTTTAGCTTGCCTGGGCTTGAGCACCGGATTGGAATATTTCCATGACGGATCTGCGGTGCAAAGCTGGATGAGCTCCCAGCTACCCCACATTTTCAGCTGTGATTTGTGTTCGTGGTGGGTTTGCTTTGTGCTTGGTTTGGGATGTGTCGAAGTAAATGGTATCTTGCCACGGCCTCGTCCTGTTCCTGAATGCTTCTCACTCCACTGGGATGATGGTGGGCTGGCTTTTGTCGGCGGATCTCATGCCGTTCAGTATGTATCTGTGTACCTACACAGGTGGATGCCCTAGTATGCCTGTCATCACATGTCTTCATACATGGAGAATTGAAAAACTAAAGGAAGCAACCTCATCTCAGCATGCAGAGATGGTCTCACAATGCCTCCCACCTAGAAAGCTCACACCTATCTTTGAAAACGTGTACGCGTGCTGTGAAATCTGATGCTGGAATGTGTGGTATACAGTTGAAGGCAGCAATCGAGCGAGAAGGTGCATGAGGGCAATGAAGGTACACGAAGGCAATGCAAGAGTGTGTGTAAGACCTTTTATACGGGTGGTTTACATTATGACTGTGCCGATGTGGATACCCACCGGGTTTTGGAGAAAAAGAAGAGGTGGTATCGCGGTGTGCTGTGCATTGATTAGTCGCTCGTCAAGGACCGATCTAACAAATATATGGAAATGTTTGTTTTTGGGTTGAGCATTGTTGGATGATGCATGCCATGCTGATGAGAAATGATTGGAGCTCTGCAGGGTATTGATTTTTCACCCCGATATCCCGTCGGTCGGTGGTATACTATAAATGTGCCCTTATAAACAGAGGCGTTGGTGATGAATGTGTGCGGGGAAAACATTACGAGCTTATTTTATTTCAAAATTGAACTTGTTTTGATAGTATATGCGATTTATGCATAGCGGAATCGAGTTCAAAGTATCACAGGCTAAAAGATGACACTTCCAGAATATTTTATTCATTAGGCTGCATTTATGAGGGCACTCGATAGACTAGCCTCGAGCATGTGCCAGTGCCCGTACGAAATAGCGTAGATGCAGAATCGTACGCAGCAGCAGCTCGGATTGTCTAAGCAGGGAAGCAATGCATGGTATCTTCGAGATGACTATGGCTGGCATCGTAGATTTCCACGACAACCCAGAGATGAGATGCGCGACACGGTCTACCATGCGACCACATATAAGGTATCTTAAGGGTGCTTAATATGCAATGCGATACACAACGAAGAGGAGCGAATGCGCCAAGATTCCAAAAACAAAACAGCCTAAGAATTATGCTAACTCGGTGCTCCTCAAACGGAGCATACGACATACCAAGGATGCAAACGTGATATATATATATATATATATATATATATATACGAAGTATATATTAATGAGATTTGTCTTTAAGTTCGATGTGGTCGGGTTTCATCCCAAGCAAGGTTGGCATCACATGGCACCCATGACCCTCCGCCAAATGACCAAGTTGGCGCGGAGCTTTTACCGACATTTGCATTGTTATTGCCACGCCGAATAAAACGGACCTTGGCAGAGCCCCCCCGCGGACGCCCGCAGTCGTCCTACGTGGCATGCCAAGGCAGCCGACAAACAAAAATGTGTTTTTTAGCTGATGAAAACCATTTTTGAGTTTGAACAAGCGCTGAGCAGCTCACTGACTACAGTTTGACCCGATAGTAGGCAGCGGGGCTTCCGGATACAAGCCCGCGGACTTTCTCGTTTATTCACGCCGTTCAGGTTTTCTGAGATTCGACAACATAGAGATCTCGGACGCTTCGCTCAGTTCTTCTTTTACTTGCTTTCAAAATAAAGTTTGTATGTTACCGAATTTTGAGTTCGGGTCTCAGTTGATAGGAACTGGCCGCGTTCACTGCTGACACCAAGGCCACTGTGCAAGTCCCGAATTTCCGCGGATAGGCTGAAACTGTTGGGGTGCACTCTGGTCTGCATCGCATGTGCTCAAACTTGGTCGCGGCCTTTTTTAACCTCACAGGAAGGTTTTTATGTTTTTACTTAAAGGGAGCAGTGCGTCCAGAGAGTAATTCTCTGGCCGGACTTGTGCGTCCTCGGTCTAATCACCCCTGCTACCCCCTCTAACTCTGGCGTGCTTTGTTGTGTGCAGATCCGCTTGCAGAGTTACAAAAAGAACTCCAAAATATGTATACCAAAGGTTTATTTTTTTCGCGGGCTGTTTTGAACTGAAGAGCAGATTCTTTTTCAGTGAACAAAGCCTGTCATTATTCGTTCTGCGGAGGTCAGAATTGTTGAGCGCCGCAGCGCCGAGAAAATAGTATTGAGACTGCAGCAGGCTCAGTGCAGCCTGTGAGCCTCAACTCTTTACCTTAGATTAGTTTGCCTAAGTCACAGGCCTACTTGCGGGTGCACATCTTGGCACCATAGTCCTGCTGGGAGGAGTGGTATTTTGGGGGCTGCAGTCTGAGTATTGGGCGAACCCCACTCAGCTTGGGTTTAATTCCCAACAGTCCCGGGAGGGTGGGCGGGAACCCGATTGTCACAGGTGACGAGCTAGCTATTCCACTCGGAGGAAGCTTTTGCCGGATGGGTGTGCAGTACACGGGGTGAGTTGCCTTCCAGTTTTCCACACGACGTTCGTGAGGGAAACCGGCTAGAACCCTGACTGTGTGGTCATCCTGTAACACAGTCACGGGATTGCTGCATTTGAAACCGAGTCCTAACGTGTAAGGGTACGTTTGGGGGCTGTAGCCTGAGTGTCGGGGATATCCCCTCTCAGCTTGGGTTAAAGTCCCAACAGTTCCGGGGGTCGGAGCAGGGCTACGGACACCTCACCGTTCGTGGCGGACTTCGGCAACGATTTTAAGAAGCGCACAATAGATTGTGTGTTAAAGCCTTTAGAAACGGGGGGGCATATTGGTATATGTTTGGTGCTTCCTGTGTGTGTGAGGGACTCATCACGAATTGCACAGTAGAGCTGAGCATCACGTGCATCTGCGCTAACGTTTGTATAGGTGTAACTGGTTGGCAGATTGCCAACCAACTGTAGATGCGTTCCGAATGTTCAACGGGTAAAATATGTTATTATTACTTTTGATATGCTTGTTTGTTACTTTACTTTGCCTTTCGCATGTTACTCTATTGCTAAATTTTCTGCGATATCCCCTACTGTAGCGTTTTTCGTAAAACCACAACCCGTGATCCAATATGAGATGACGGCAACGCGAGGACTTAGAATAGTATATATTATTCTTTAGAAGACGACATACCACAATAGAAGCGTTGAACAACACACAATAATATAACACCCATTTCGGTTAAGGGGTCCCAACGCGAACAAATAACCCTATCATAAAATTTCAATATCCCCCTAAGTTTACCATGTACTTTATACCAAATCAAGTCGAATTAGCTAAAACGGACTTCACCATCGTTTTTATCAACATCCAATTAGGTTATATGAACCCCCGCGCGCGCCCCGCCCGCCCCCGGGGTGCCATGTGATAAGCCAACGTCGACCCTTCCACATCTGAAGAGCGCGCGTCCCTCCTCGCCAGCATCGGATACCTGCGACATGACCTGCGCACACCCAGTATTTTGCACACCAAGATAAGCGAACTGAAAAATAAAAGTATCCGACCAGCACTTAAAACACCTCTGCGCATCATCGTATCACAGCAGTCACAACACCGTCCGCCCCATGCGGCAAAGGGACGCCGATGAAATTGTGGGGCGTGAACGTTGGTGCGAACTGTGATGAAGGATTTTGCAATTGCGGCATGGGTCAACGAAGAACGAACGCAACGGCAATCGTATCCGCGATGTCGATTGTCACAAACCACGGCTTATCGAGTACCTCAGCCGGGTTGTGACACTTGCTGTAGCAGTCTCTGTGACGAACATATGACACGCGCTGTACGGTACGCGTGAGGAGTTATGACAGTGAAGAGATACGGAAAGATAAGCGGGTGTTACACTTGTTAAGAGATAGTGAGAATAAGTAGGGCGGCGTGCAAGAGTGAGGCAGACGCTCATTTTTGTTTTGCCTTCGTAACAGTGATTCCGAAAATAGCCAGGACTCGCTTAAGACCGCGAAAACAGCAGTGTTATGAGATAATTTATAAGATACAGTATTCTTCTGCTTGTAAAGATATACATTTGTGGACTTGCTCTTGTGCGATAGCGTCAGAACTGTAATTAACAGTCTTTTTCAAAACAAAAATGTGCCATATTACAGACATGTCGTCTGTAATGCTGAGAGTTCAACAGCAGTCCTGAAGAACGAGACCTCTGAATGGTGATGCCAGGGACGGATTTATCCGTACTGGTAAGCCTTGGAAGGGGTTGAGGGAAGCAGACTGTTGCGGCACTCGAAGTTCACCAGTCTTGCAAAGTACAGCGACAGCGATCAGAGCGGAACCGGTTGCCAATTGTACACCATGACTGCAGCGTTGAGAATTATGTGCTGGGCTATTTCGGGGAGTGACATCCTGCTGGAGCAAAGCACCAGACGGTAAAGCCAGGGACGGATTCATCCGTACTGGTACGCCTGAAGGCGTAGAGCGAAACAGGACTGTCAGTGGACACTATCACGACAGCATTCTTTGTAGCCACTTGACCCATGCTGGCGTTCTGCTGATTTACTGCGTGGACCAGATACACTGAGGGCTGAGGCAACCTTGCTGGACATCTAGAAGAGCCAGTATAAGACAGGGTCAGGTCACAGACGAAACCTTGCTCACCAGTCATGGACGAGACTATCCTGGCAGTGATTGCTACTTAGAGCAAAGCACTGAAAGGTGAAGCCAGGGACGGATTCGTCATCCGTACTGGTAAGCTTGGAAGTGTGGAGTGAAAAGAGCCTTCATACCAGTATCTCTTCTCCACCGGGAAGATAGCAACGGAATCCAGTACTGACCGTCAGAAGCAACAAAGGGCAGAGAGGCGTGCCCAGAGAGCGATACGGGTGAGCCAGCACTTCACAGAGCTGGAAGGAGAGGAAGGGGCTGCCAGTGGCCAGCCTGAGGCCCAAGCACCAGTACAACCTCAAGCCCAGGCCCAAGAGCCGTTGGTAATCTTCGAGGAAGACATGGAGTACACTGACTCCGCGCGCATCAACCTTGGTACGCTGCCCATCTACACGGGCACCAAGGAAGAAGACCGTCCCAAGTTCCTGAGGGAGTTCGCCGACATGTGCGAGAATTTCGTACGGCAGCACAACGCCAACGTCAGAAGGAGGCTCAAGTCCGGGGCTGGCACGCTCACCGATGCGCAGATGAAGACCCTGAGAGAGACTCCTCCTGACTTTGAGTATCTGTGGGATATCATCCCTGCGTGTCTGGCTGGCGAGAATTCGCAAACTCTCAGCTGGTGGCGTGAGAACTATGAGAAAGGGGGTGTAGTGGCCTCCAACATGGACCGAGTCCTCAAAGACACTAGTGAACATGGCCCACTCGAGGGTACCATCCCGTGTGCTAGTGCCTATTCTAAAAATATTACGGTGGGTATACCCACCGTAACGCCAAACTTTGCAAGCTCGTACCGACCGCACAAGTAGGTTGCGGGGGTTAAACATATGGATTTTCTGTGACCCAAGAGGTTGATTAAAGGACGGAAAACTTAATTTACACGACTCCGATAAGTTTTGGGCACATTACACAACCTTGAAGTTGGGGAAATAACGGTGGGTAGAAAACTTCGCTTACGGTGGGTATACCCATTCAACTCTATTTGCAGACTTCTGCAGCTTGGTATAACATCAATATACTTATTTTTTCGATATGTACTTTGATTTTGGTATATAACCGACGTACTTTTTGGTACAATATGTGCTGCCACCTCGCAGACCTCCGACACTTGCACATTCAAAATCAGGTACTATGCACACCAAATATACTATATACACAGTGCATTCCGATGATATTAGGGTTTGGGTATTTGGGTTCGTTTGGCCCGTTATCAAGTCATTTCTGGCGCATGTGGAGGCTCCATAGAGATTCACGGGAGTGTCTAGAACAAGTTGGTCACTGGTGACATGCCGTGATTCGCAGCCAATCATCGGTAATTATTGATACCCTTCAGGTGGGTATACCCACCGTAAGCACCTCTTACGGTGGGTATACCCACCCTTCGTAGAATAGGCACTAGGCCCCCTTTTAATGAGATGAACACTGGCACCACGTGGGTGATAGCGAGGCCAGTGACGAACCAAGACGCCCAAGGGGAGGTTTCCAACGACTATCTGACTGATGGAACCTCGCTGAAAGGCTTGACGGGACATGATGGCACCCGTGATACCCAGTACTTCTACGCGCTCAGGGGTTTCATCGCTGCCCTTGACAAGATGTTCATGATGAAGGGAACGCAAGAGAAAGTGGATCTGTTGACACAGAAGCCACAGGAGGTGGGGCAGGATGGGCTGACATACATGAAGATGTGTCAACGCAGGGAAATGCAGCTTAACACTGGGAAGGTGTTGAGCGACGAAGAGCTGCGTACCTTCATCGAGGACTGCGTGGAAAACCTGCGCATCAAGGTCTTCCAGACGCGGGTGAAGGAGCAACTGAGGGCACAGTTTCCGCCACCCAATCGGGTGACCTGGAAGGACCTGGAGTCCATCATCGAGGTTCAAGACAAGCTCAAGGGCGATGCAGAGTCTTGGATCCTCACCTTCCTTCAGGAGATCACCAGGCGGTGTGGCTGCCAGTACTCTACCTGGGAGGCGCGTCAACATGGCCTCGACCTCAAGGCGATAAAGAACTCGATCAAGAAGATTGAGTCCGCTGGGGAAGGGCAGCCAGGCGAGCTGGAAAGCAGCAAGAAGGCGGAGACACCACCTTCTAAGAAGTAGATGAAGAAGGAGGTGAACGTTGCCGAAAGAGCTAAGAAGACCTCCTACAACAAGACGCCGCCGCCAGCAGAGGGCGTTCGTACGAACGACAAGCCCAAGTGCTTACGCTGCTTTGGAGGGGGCTGGCATGAGTCCGATCCTGAGCAGTGCAGGAGTGGCTACAAACACGTCAAGATGCCTGCTGGGTTCCACGAGAGCAGACTTGGTTCCAGCAAGTGGTGGGACGCGGAGAATGCCGCCCTGCGCATGTACAACTTGAAGAACCGCTTCAAGAACTCTGACTGGGGCATCCTGGTGACGGACTGGCAGCAGCTGTCCAACGACGAGAAAGACAAGTACAGAGCCAAACAGGCACCGGAGGACAAGCAGAAGGGCGCCACCGGCAACCCTGAGGCGTTGAAGGCAGAGTACCAGGGCATGGTGGCTGCTAGGAAGACGGCCAGTCGTGCGGGCAGTGTGAAGTCGCAGGTGCTGTCCGAGGATGAGGGCTCCGACGAGGAGCCAGTCGCAGCGCGCGTCGCGGAGAGGGAGACGCACATCATCGATGCACGCGCGCACCACCATGGCAGCGCAGGGGTAGGAGCGCCATCTGGCCCTCCAACCGAGTTACTCTCAGCTATGGCCGAGGAGATGGGCGAAGAGGCGCTCTCGAGCGCCCTCAACACCTTGGGTTTGGGGGCACTCCCCGAGACGCTGTGCAAGAGGGCGGAGTCTGAGCTCACAGCGGCTCCAGCAGTAGCCCTGGGAAGTACCCAACGCATGAGGGGCTTCCCAGTAAAGACACCCGAGGAGTACGAGGCAGACGCACAGGTGCCCATGGCGCCTGCGGCGGACGAGATGCAGAGGAAGGTGCAGCTCATGGCCTCCGTGATCAAGAGTCTGGGAGCAGCTTTCCGTAAGCTAGCTGCTGGACTCGTGGCAGAGGGTCGCATAACAGCTCCAAGGGGTGTGGAGACCTTGGTGGAACTGGCTGAGAGCAACCAGCTCCCCGTGCCGACAGCCTCAGCAGCAGACTGCCAGGACATCAGCGACGAGGGTGACGACTGCCCGGGCATGGAGTCGGGCGACGACAGCGACGATGATGACGATTGCCCGGGCATGGAGTCGGGCGACGACAGTGACGAAGAAGAGGTTCCTCTGGACGAGATGCCGGAGGACACGGTGGAGCAGCCCAGGAAGGGGAGGACTGCGGTGCATGTAACTGCTGCAGCGGCCACCGTCCAGGAGAGCTACGGGGTGAGAGACTTCAGCGAGAGGGGCGAGCTGCACGCAGGGACCATGGAGGCCAAGGCATACGAGCTATTGAAGAAGAGGATGCTCAGTGGCCTTACAGAGGAGCAGCTCACCGCCATGGCGCAGGTCCAGCCTGTATGCAAGCTCCTGAACGATTCTTTGGCACAAGGGATGGCTCTGATGGCCTCTGGGGGCCTGCTCATGTTGTACAAAGCGCTTCTTCTGGACACTGGAGCCAACTGCAACATTATCCCCATCAGGACTGCCAACAGGTTGGGCTTGACCATCTTTGATGCGGAGACGGGGGCCAGGGTGGCTAGATGTGACGGCAGCCCTGCAGAATTCACCAAGTACTGCTACGTGGATGTGGTCCTCGCCGCGGGCACGCCGTACATGACTCTGCATCGGCTCCATGCCTTCGTCACGTACACCAACGACACTACGTGGGATTTCTTGGTGGGCACGGGACCCCTGAAGAACGCACTCAAGCTTACCATCGACCTCTACCGAGGCATCGCCACTTCTGAGGCCGCGGTGTCACTGGGCATGAGGGAGAAGTAAGGTCACGCTGCCGTTGATCGAGTTGACGCCGCCCGTTGATGCAAGGAGCAAGCGGAACGAAGACCCGAGAGTGTGCCTGGCGACTGAGATCTTCGACGTCGATGCTACGGCAGCGCGCACTCTTGCCCCCGCTCTTGAGGGCTGCGCTCTACCACCACGTGAAGCGGTGTCTCTGGACACAAGGGGAGAAGACCGTCTGGCCCTCGCAGGGGAAAGGTGTGCGCCTGCACCTTGTGCATTCTCGCGAAGCCACCCTGAGCTAATGGACAGCCTGGCGTCATGGCTAGAGGAGATGAGACTGAGAAGGTTCAACTCGGAGGAGAGGGAGAGGCTCGAGGCGCGCTGCCAGTCCATGGTGGAGGCGGGCTTCTTGAAACCCAGCTCAATGATGCAAGTCGAACTCACTGGGCGGGTCAGCTTACACGCCGAGAGCGCAACGTACGAACCTCCGGTGCCTGGTACGTCCTTAACAGACCAGATGTTGGGCATGCTACAAGCGTCATCACGCAGCCAACGGGAAGCCAATGTGGCGACCAGAAGTGAGTGGTCCAGTGTTGAAGAGCCAGCTGGGAGGGGGTCCGTCATGCCAGCCAGCCTGGCCACGACTCAGACGGACCCTCGCTATCCAGACCTGACGCCGGAGCAAGAGGCCGAGAGCGAAGCTGACTTCAAGCTGGCCAGCGTGCAGCCATGGGTGGGCATGGCAGTGAACCCGTGGGATTACCAAGACAAGGAGAGCAGCTGGTCCCAGCAGCGCCTATACATCGACCGCACGGGCTATGCTCGTCTGTGCACACTCTGCGAAGAGGGCGATGGAAGTGGTGTGGACGCAGGATTTGTGCAGGTCAAGTTCTCGCGTTGTGGAGAATTCAAGACCATCTTGGAGACGGAGTTACTGTGGCCCGACTTTACGTTGGTGGATCAGAAGGTTGACAAGGAGACGAAGATACCCTCAGAGTCCTGGACCACAAGGGCGAGCGGCAGGAAGGACAACGACCAGGTCCCACTCCCTGACTGTGGTGCCCATCGGGAGGCTGGAAGGTACACGATGGCGAGTGTTCAGGAGACCCTCAACACCCATCAGATTTACCCAGGGGTCGTAACGGGCAAGCTCATGTGGGACAAGGTGGCGCGTCAGTTCTGCGTGCTCAGCGAGCACACTCGCGCCCAGTGGGATCTCATGGAGCGCATGGTACGTCACACCATGGAAGGTGCCGCCAACATGAGCCCCATGGGTAAGATGACTGGCGAGTTCCAGCTGCCCTTTTACTATGAGAAGGACCAGCGTTGGCAATACCAGCATCTGAAGTACGTGCAGCGAGTGGACATCGCTGACCTTCGGGCTCGTCTAAAGGTGAGGTATGATAAGGAGGTGGCTGGTGTGGAGGACCTGGGTGTGAAGGTGGTCCCGCAGCTCACGCTGTCAGACGCAGCGGACAAGGTGGGGAAGTTCTACCCAGTGACAGATGGGGAAGGAGGCAG
>LGRX02034211.1:0-46661 GCA_001247695.2 Cymbomonas tetramitiformis
TGGTGTCTAGTGGTGCAGTTGCGGTCGCTTCATCCCTCATTGTTATCCCTTTTGGGTCCCACCCCATGAGCTCGATCACGTCCCCTCACCGCATTTTTCACTTTCCACCACTCTACCCCCTCTTCATCGACGCATTCGCTCTGGTGGTGCCTGGCCGCTTTTGGCTGTGGCGCCGTCTAGGCGTTGGTTAGCCCATCCTCTCCGTGGCGCTCGACAACCATCACAATCGAGAACACCGCCGCCGCCCACGTTCACCCACAACTCGGATTCCGGCAGTAGCAGCGTGACTATTGCAAACCTACTAGCATGTAGCTGTTAGAATGTTCGGGCAACGCCCCCTGCACGTGTGTGCCTCTAGTTGGGTTGGAGAAGGCCCCTTTGGCTTGGACATTCAATTAACGTTGGGTTAGGATGTAGGGTTGCATCTCGGCATGGCCACTCACACCTTCGGCGTGAGGTGGTGTGACGGAGACCCTGACTTTCCCCACTATATGGGGGGGTCTGGTTCCTCCTAGTTTCACCCCTTGCTCTGAGTAGCCCTGTCACCTTGTCACCTGCTTTCGCTCCGACCGACCGTCCGTTCCGCACAACTTAGATAAAACACCAATTATTTTATCTAAGCCAGTTTTAGTTCGACCGGATCACTGCGTTTCTTCCCTGTGCTGGAGTGACTATATATATTACGTCCTCCATCAGTGGGGTCCTAAAGGAAGCATCTGCTGTTATGCAGACATTGTCCCGTGGCTTAGAGGCGGCCAAGACTTCGGAGGGATTCGAGGGAATCTGGATCCTGCCATTATCTCCAAAGAACCTCAAAAAGTGGACAGGAAAAGGTTTTAAGTTAATCTTCAAATACCCAAGGGGGACCATACCGTTCATCCCACATGATTACTGGTCAGGTAAAGGACCCTACACAATGCCAGGGGAGGGATGTTACAAAGATAAGTACTCAGATGTAGTCATAATGTCCATGGATAGTGAGAGCATGGGATGCCCCGTCAGTAAGAAACTTGATAATGAGAAACTGCAATACAAACTGCTTCAATGGTTCATAAATGTAGTCCCGCATAAAAAGATTACCCCCAAATTGCTCAAAGAAACGGGCCTGCACCCGGATATGATTGAGCAAGCCCTGAGTGAGAGAGACTGTCTGTTGCCACCCCGATTATGCCCGTGGGTTGGGGGCAGGAATAATGTGGAGCAACGAAACCAGTACCCTGGAGCACACTTGGATGGCGAGCACAGGAATGCAGGAGGAACCCCCTTCCTTAATGCGGTGGAGTGGCCGGAGGAACTTGCTATCATGGGATACTTACCAGAAGGCTTTGGCAAGGTGCTGAAAGGGATCGGGGTTCCACATCGTGGGGTGAAGACACTCTTGAAAAAAATGCCCAGGATGTGTAGGCGTCATGCAAGGGAAAGATGCATATTACATGAAACGGGAGTCCCACCTGAGAGTGGCACCATAGAGGAAGCGCCCAGCATTCAGGAACTTTGCACGAAAAATAGGAAAGAAAATGAGGTTGTAAAGGCCGCAAGGGAAGTGCTAGGCAACTATGTGAACCCCCACCCAGCCACCCTCCCCTCAGCCCCCATGGGGTTGGGGCCCCGTAGGGCCCCGGCCCTGCGGGGGCACCACCGGCCCAGGGGCCGGAGCACCCATGGGTGGGACTTTCTCACTTCATCACCACCACCGCCCACACCGCCTCCATCTCCATCGTGCATCAGCTCCACGACCTGCTGATGTTTTTCCCGACGCTGGTGGCAGACACGCTCACATTAGTGCCTTGTCACCCATGCTTCCATGCTCTGTGGAATGCTTCCTGCCTTTGCAGACTGTCATGTTTGAGGGGAACAGACTCGAGTAGATCGTTCCGAAGGCGTTGCCTTACTCATCGACGTAAATGTTTTATTACTACATCGACAGCATCCGCAATGGAAGTGTCCGCAGATGCATATACGAGTGCATGCGTACCCTCCCCAACCGGTATCCATGCATCCGGCACACACGTGTGTGTACGCACACCGTCCTCACCCGGTATATGTGCATCGACAGTGGTGTCCGCAGATACATACGCGAGTGTGCGAACACTCTCCTTGACCGGTATACACGCATCCGTCATATGCGTGCGTGTGTGCGTGTGCGCGTGTGCGTGTTGGACCGCCAGGACAACGGTCGCACTGCGTGTTGCCGCACCTATCCCAATTCCAGAATCATCAATATAAGGGAATGCCGATGTATGCTCGACAGCCGACGACGTTGTTGTATGCATCGCCGACGAGACCGTCGATGATTCACCGGTGCATGCAGTCGGTGCCGATACTGAAGGCCAAGTAGCATGTACGGCTGATGATGACCCAAGGGCGAACACGGGGAATGCAGCCAAAGATAATAACGATGATGAATCAGCTGAATCATTGAAATAATATGATGCCATGATCATAAGATGTACAGACAGTACATGGATAATATCGGATACGGATCTTTTTTAATTACTCTTTTGGTCAACTTGCTTAACAGCCACAGAGGTGGCTGCAATGTACGACAAATTTAAACTCAACCCCGAGAGCTTGCACAGCTCTCTACTTAAGGTAACTCGTCCTTACCATGCCACTTCATGTGTTCAGTCATTTGCTGACTGCAACAACCAATCAGCTGGGATCTGTCATAAGTACTTAAATGTTTCTGACTGTCACCTCCCAAGTCTCTCATTTGAATACTCACAGATCTGCTGATGTGACTGTATAACTGAGGTCCTCCTCGATTCCCTCCAGTTATGTTCGACTGATCGAATCCTAAATGGTTTCCCACCAATTCTCTCAAGTCTGATCTGCTGTAGGTGCAGATATTCAAATGTCACATTTGAGTCAGTCACTTCTGTCGGTCACCTTTGTCAATTCTTCCAGTCGCCTGTGTCATTCAGTCATGCTGGTGACTGTCATCATTTCCGGTTGGTGACTGTCATCGTTTCTGTCACTCGTCATTCTGACACGCCTGTCTCTCGTACTGACTCGTGATGTACCCTAGTACAGTTGGTACCCCCGTGTTACTAACAGTATTGGGAATAGCACCGTATTAACCATATGCGTGATCAATATCACGCAGATAGCTCATATGCATCAAGTCAAATAAGGGCTGCCAGCCCTTTTCGCTTAGCGACGGAAAACTGAAATGAAAACTCCGAGAGGGAAAATAAACCTCAACAGGGAAAATAAATATGATCGGCCGCTCTGAATCGCTGAAATCGTCATTCCGTCATTTTCGGCGATTCTGAGCCATCATCGCGATTTCATGGACCATTGCGAAGCTTAAGTGTGTGAGCGGGGTGGTAATTTCAGATCTCCGTTTGTACCCTTAAGTTACATCAAACTCAAAGCATTCAAAACAAAATATTCCTGTTCCCATAACGTTTTTTAGAAATATGCCCAAATGTTGGATACTCCTTTAATTCTTGATTTTTAAAATTTTGCCCTCTTTGTCATGCACTTGGAACCAAAACTCAGCAAAGTTTAAACCGATATCATCTGCAATCGAATTCATGATAAGAGGGGGTTCATGACGGGACGATAAAAAATCTGGAGGTGATAAAATACGGTTCCATGTGCGCTAAAGTAACAGTAAACGGCAATAAAACATTTTTGACATGCAGAGATAAGTACAGCCTACCGGTAACTACCTCAGGGCATGGAGTTTGGAGTTAAAATCTTAAATATATACACATTAATATCCACTTGGTTCTATGCTATATTCCTATTTACCATCATGACGCACTTAGAAAGAGCCACCGATCTGCAAGAAAAACACATTGCGGTGAGAATAACATACACAACTCACAAAAAATAAAATAGGGAGAACACACAGAGAATGGACACCTTGCCGAAGTTGGAGAAAATGCTGGCTCCGACGCCACCCGCAAGGTGATCCTGCAAGTTTTGGAAAGGACCGTCGCCGGTCACGATGGCTTGGAAGTAGATGCCAACCATAGCGCACATAGCCTGCAAAACAAACAAAAAACAACAGGTTAAAGTTTTATCGTACACACACCCACCAGTTCTCCCCTAACCGATGAAATTAAATACTTAAGATAAACCTCAAGAAATACAGCACTTACGAGACGGCCGTTCTTAATCTCCTTAAGCTTCATCTTATCCATGTCTTGGGAACCAAGGTTGAACACGTTGAAGAACTGGCCACCGGGGTAGGCAGCATCGCCTGAGCCACCGAGAGCAGCCTCGAGACCGAGGAAATACTGCTTGCCCATGGATCCGGGGTTACGGTAATCCTGCAAGGTAAAACGCAAAATGAGAAAGCGCGACTACGAATACCACACAACCAAGAAACGGGCAAGAGATCAGTTCAGGAATGCAAGCGCGCGACGGGATCGGACGCATACTTGGATGAACTTTGTTAAATACGGAAAGGACTTTACCTGGATACGGCGATGCTCGGCGAAGCTCATCAACACAAGTTCAACGAAGAACAACGTGAAGGGGTCGGTCCTGCGTAAGTGAAAACAGCACGGTGCATTAAGCTCTAACTGCACTACTCGTCTAAAGTGTCTGCTGCTTGTGTTTGAAAGTAAATTATCAGAAAATACTGCACGCTTGAATGACAACGGTGAGCTGTCATTAAAATCGAGCTGTCATTAATATCGAGTCAAATGACTCTGAAGAGCTCTCTGATAGTCCCATAGATAGCCACTCAGAACATTTGGTACGATTGAAAACAACTTATGCCGCCACAAGTGCAGAAAGTGCAAAGGTCAACAAGTCGCGTCAGGAAATACCAGTATTCGAAGGTTCCGGATGGGGGCACAACGCCTGACTTGAACCACACCTGCTCACGAAGACTGCACGCAATGAGAAAGACTGGACAGCTTTCTCACAAACCTCAGGCCCAACACCCCGAGTACCACAAATGCGACTCCCAACAGGCCGTCTGTTCCCAGTCTCTAGGAGAATTTCCCCAGTCCCATCGAGATAAATGCGGTGCAAGGTTTTCTCTCGAAAAACGTTGAAGCTGAGAAAACACATGGGCGTGAGTTAGGGCGAGGCTCACCAAGCCAGTGGACTCAGGAATCACGCCAGCCTTGCCAAGAATCTCCGGAGTCATGCAACCCGCAACGCCCAACATGGCCCATCGGCCGTGAAGAACCTGAAGACGAAGGACCCAGCGGTCAGGGCAACTTGCGGTGTCTTATTCCTTCGAGCTGCAAAGTCTAGCAAACGTAGTGCCACGTTTATCGTATTGGGAATCTCACCTCAGAATATGCAAGCCAGCTGGGGGTAATGTAACCACCAGCGCCCTCAGGGTCAGAGATACCAAGAGGGTCGAAGCCGAAATCGCCAGGAAGGGTACCGTCGAGGTAAGACAGTGACTGGGAGGAGGCAAAGTAAAGGGAGTCTTTGGAGCGATCGGCCTGTTTCGACACCAAAACCGCCGCGCCTCAGCTGACGCCACGGGCGCTTAAGGGAAGCCACTGTTACATGAAAGCGACTTTTCGCGTTTAAGGCCGATATGGAACACAGATCTGTTCTACACAAACTCCCTTATCCGCGGAAACCTCTCATGTAGTACCAATCACTCAGCCTCTCTGCAGTTTATCAGTAGCGTTGAGAGCACACTCCAAATGGAAAAGCACCTTCTCAATTTCGCCTCCCTCAGCGCGGCACACGAAGCGAGCGGCAGCGGGAGTAGTGGCCTTGACGGATGCCTTGAGGCTGGCACCAGCAAAGGTTGAGTGCTTTGCGGTCTGCACGGCAACCTTGGGGGCCAAAGCCGCAGAGTTCATGATGGCAGAGGACATGGCTGCGGTGGAATGTGGGGTGGTGGTGGTGAAAAAGCGGACTGGATGAAAGGTTGCAAAACGGTGCTAGCCCCTATTGGACTCTTTCCGGAGCTTCAGACTCGATCGCCGATTGCTGCCGATATGATCTCCATCGGCTCTGATTGGTCATCTGATTTCTTGGGATAGAGCATATCTCGGGAATAGCGGTCTTGGACGAGTGGGATCGGCAGAAGGATGCAATGAACAGTTGCATTTTGTATGTCGTGGAGAATCTTACGAGCCAAATTAGTTCCAACGATCGCAGTCAGGAGGCCCCCCCAGAATGCGATGGCAAATAGCATGGCATGGAAGGGCATGGGCATAGATAGCTTTTGAATATTGCATCTTGCATCTTGCATCTTGCATCTTGCATCTTGCATCTTGCATCTTGCATCTTGCATCTTGCATCTTGCATCTTCAATCTTCAATCTTCAATCTTCAATCTTCAATCTTGTTATCTAGAATCTTCAATCTTCAATCTTCAATCTAGAATCTTCAATCTAGAATCTAGAATCTAGAATCTTCAATCTTCAATCTTCAATCTTCAATCTTCAATCTAGCGACAAGCGAGTGACCTCTATTAAATGACTAATGAGGGATATTCGATATTGGATATTCAAGACACGCGACGGTATCGATATCGGTATCGGTATCGGTATCGGTATCGGCATCGGTATAAGTATCGGTATCGGTATCGGTATCGGTATCGGTATCGGTAAGCGGTCACAGCAGCGCAGCGGTATCCGTCGCGTGACACAACACTCGACTGAACGCACAAGTATCTGTCGTGTGACAGTACAGTAGCATGAAACTTGAAAGAGAGTCCAAATTGAATGATGAATCTGGAAGTGGATACTGATACTGTACTGTACTGGAAAACTCAAATGCGAAAACAAATTCCCTCGCCTGCATATCTCAATCTGAACAGCCAAATACCACCCACAGTGCTCCTGTCTTCACTCCCTTGTCCCACGAAATACGACGTCTTGTAGCAGAAAACACAAAAAGATGCTGCGAACAACCTTTCTATGTATTTTCCTCTCTAGCATACCAGCAGCAACGGTAGGTTCTCACTAGTTTATGGCGCTCTTCTTGAAACTGTTTGAACTCAGCCTTTGAAATCGGTGCTTTTCACAGCACAAACACGCATCTGCGAGAACACTACTACTAGAGGCTAACAAGCCCTGTGTTTTCCAGAGAGCATACTAATACGTTTTCTATTCACAGGGCGACATGTGGCATAACTATCAAGTTCACAGAAGATCATATCTGACCGTGAACCTTGTAGATATGAGATGCCCGAGTCAACTGAACGTTTTGCTTGGGAACCCGGTAGCCAAACCAGTCGATCCTGCAATTGCTGCAGGACGCAAGCTTCTTGGTATCGGCCCCCGAACTTTGCCCAGCGCTCAACCAGTCCACTTCACACAAGTTGTAATAACTCATCTTGCTTGCCAGCTGTTTTGTATACCTCGCCAAGTGGAGGTGTGTTGCATGGCACCTCTCACTGTACTTAAAATTTGCCACGCCGCACTGTTGTACTAAATCTCACCAAGGTCTGACGCAACGATACTAAACTGTCAATGACCTGTGTTGTTAGATGTTCCGCAGCGTCGTCTGCTCGTGTCCTTTAATTGTCGCGAACCAAACTTCATCGATGCAGTATTGTTTCCGAGGTCATCGCAGAGTGAGAGCTTCGGGGGTCAGCGCAGGTTTGCTTCACGAATAGATACGGTGCAGATTTCACTCGCTGCGCTCAAAATGCGAGTGCTGGGCCCGCTTCTTTCTCCAAGTCGGTTTCAATATTCGGTCTTGACGGGTCGGCTTTTTGTCAGAGATTCCATTCTCACACGTCGGTGAATACTGCGAAGACCAGCGACAGATACAGTCGCATCTTCTTCTTGTTCAACTTCTAAATGGTTCGAGTTCTCTGCAGGTATCCCCGACGATCAGCCGTTTCTCACACATGACCCAGCTGAGCAGGAGCTGGAGTGGTTGGTTAACGACGAGGAACCGCTGGAGGGTGACGCTTCACGGCACCTGGTCCGTCCTTTCCCTCTCTTCCGGCACCTGGCCAGTGATTTTTTTCTGCTGCACACGGCCCGTTCTTCACCTCTTTCCCACACCTGGCCAGCCCTCTTCCCCGCCGGCCTGGTCAGTCCTCTCCTTTTTCCTGGCACCAGATCCATCCCCTTCCTCTCCCGGCATCCGCCCAGTCCTGTTCTTCTCCAGGCACCTGGTCAGTCGTCCTCTACCTCTCTCGGCACCTGGCCCGCCGTCTTCCTCTCTCGACCCCTGCTCAGTCTTGTTCTCTCCCGACTCAGTCGTCCTCTACCTCTCTCGGCACCTTTTGTTCTTCTCTCGGCCCCTGCTCAGTCCTCTCCCTTTCCCACCACCTATGCAGTGCTCTTCCACTGCCGGCACCTGGCTAGTCCCCATCTCAGGCTCAGTCCTCTCCCGGCACCTGACCTATCCTCTTCTTCCTCTTTTGGCACCTTCCCGTGCTCTTCTTCCCCCGGCACCTGGCCAGTTCCCTCCTCTCCCGGCACCTGGCCAATTCTCTCCTCTCCCGGCACCTGGCCAGTTCTCTCCTCTCCCGGTACCTGGCCAGTTCTCTCCTCTCCCGGCACCTGGTCGAAATCCCTCTCCCGAATCCTTCTTAGGCCCCTTCCCCCCTTGGCATCTGCTCAGTCCTCTTTTTCTCTCGACACTTTTTGTTGCCTTTCTTTCCCGGCACGTGTTTAGTCCTCTCCCTCTTCCGGCACACGGACACTGGAGTGATGTACCTTTTTGTACCTGTGAGCAAGTACTGAAGACACTTGCCTGATGTGCCTTTTTGTACCTTTGAGCATGTACTGGAAGCACTTGCCTGATGTGCCTTTTTATACCTTTGAGCTTGTACTGAAGACACTGGTATCAGAGCCCTACCCCAATCCGCAGTTCCGATCGTAGTCGCTTTAGACAGTGTAATTTGAGGCGACTGGTTTCGGGTGAGGGTCGCTGACACAGCTGGGGAGGCCTGCTGTGATGCCTGGCGCACCAACGCTTGCCGCGTGGAGAACGAGCTCTCGCAAAGCCGCAGTCGCCGCGACGGAGGAAATCTGCACCGGTGCACCAGACGACCGGGGCCCGGGCATCATCTTCTCGCTTCATCTAGATGTGGACATCCCCGTGCACACGCCAGGTCCTCCGGGAATGGAAGCCCCTGCCGAGGCCAGTACGTTTCCGAAGGCGGCTTCGACGATCAAGGCAGTCGCTGACGCAACCAGCGAAATGGAGCAACACGCCGCGGAAGCCGGGGGCGCCCCAACCACGAAACCAGAGGTGCGGGATAGCCGAAAACCGAATTTTGTGCAGTAAGTGCCCCTACGAGGGATATTAATCACTTTGGCATATACTTCCGCATGTTTTGATAATGCGCGGCGAACAAGGCATACCACAACCCACAGTCCGCCTGTCGCACAGAGTGGAAAGCAGAGCGCCACCGACTATGCGGCTGTCGCGTGCGCGCGCGTGTATAGCTGTGCCGCTCTGGGGGCGCATCTGCCGCATGCTCTTTTTACAGCCGCCGAAGAGGCGAGTGGAGGGAGCTCACTTCCTCATCCCGGTCCTTATCGTGTTTCGCACCAGAGATGTCATTGTCACACCTTGAACCTGAAGAGTCCGTCCTAGCAAAGGTGGATGCTGGCACACGTTTTGTGGGTACGTATTTTGGTAGTGCGATATCGTGATATATCAGTATATTGTGATGATAACGGCTGGTGTAAGCAGTGCTCAATGCTTTCTCAGCCAGAAGGCAGGTGTGGTTAGATGCATTCTGAAGGCCGTTTCTTGGTGAGTTTGCGCACGGTGGGCCTGCAGCCTGGCACCATGGGGGAACCATGCACCACACGCTGCGGACACCCAAACACGCACCCTAGTCTCAGGAGCTCAACCTCGCAGGCGGCCTTCGCACATGCTCACCCTGAAACTGCGTCTGACGGTAGCGAAAGGTTACAGGAGGAGGGACCTCAAGTTGTTAGTGGCGATCGACTGGTATCAGAGGTAGCACCCGTATCCTTGTCTCCGCCGGATCAGCAGGCGACCTCTTCCGCAGAGTCAATGCAGCCTCCGTCTGGCGGCCTGTGAGGGTTCTTGTGCTGCTGCTGTGACACTTGCTCGCAATATCCTGCTACGTGAATCCCAAGGGGGCTTTGTGTGTCGTACCTTACTTCGCTTTCACTTGCGCGTGCCTTCTAGGGGGACGCCGAGCCCGTGATCTTGAGGGACGACGGCCCACCTGTTGCTCTCGTATTTGCCCTCATGCTGATTATTGCTGGTGAGTGCGACATCTTCCCCTTGTCATTTTGCAATTTCTCTGAAGCTGACAGTTGGCTGCAGCATTTGTGTATCTCACTCACCTGGGCCGCTGTCTGTGGTCCCGGCACTTGCAGTTTGTGGCGGTGTTGGGTGCATGTATTGCCTCATCAAAGGAGACGACCAGCGCTTTAAAACTGCAAAGTTGGAGAATGAGGCCTTAAAGGCAAAGCTTGCAAGCCTGCGCGCCACTGTCGAGAATACCGGTCCTTAGTTTCACCCTCATTGCATCTTCAATTTCCCCTGCCCAGTGTGGCTCATGCACACTTCCAAGAACAAAACATGCTCAAGAGGCCTGAATTGGTGCGGTGAACACGCTGTGCTTTTGTGGGTATCCGATTTCCAATCAGTGGTTTAATACTTTTATTTCCGCGATGTCCCATAGTGCTGGATGAGACAATCACACACTCTGCAGTTGGCGTGTTTCCTTTTGTTACCCTTATGTATAGCTGTGTTTCGGCCGCCTGGGGAGCATTTCATGTAATAGTTGGATGTTTAGAGAATCCGCGCATTATCCTGAAGAGGGTCAAATTCTACAGACACTCACCTTAAGTTTTATGTGCCGGATTCCATGAGCTACTTTAGGTCCTTGTATTCCTATTCAGGATTCGATTGACCCTGCTTTAACGTTCCTCCTTGGGCCTCGTCCTAGCAACTTGCATGACTTGGAACACATTTTCATATTAATTCAAATTGTGATGTCGAGGTGCTTGCAAGTTGTATTCGAGAAGAAGTGCTCGTCATTTGCAACCATAGCTTAATCATAGTTGCTTATCAGTATCGAGTGCGCACTTTGTTATATTGATGTTCATGTCGCACCACCACTCGCGACTGATGGATGACCATATCCGTAACTAGTACCGTGTCTTCATTTTTGTTTTTTATTCCTGAAATATGGAGCAATAAACCATGCTCAAAATTTTGTTGATGGGCCGAGAACAAATATATATTTGATAAAATTTCTTTGTTATTTTAGTAGGGAGCCTACCTACCAAATATTTAATTAATGGACTTTGTTTTTTGTTAACATACTGAACATTTTGTTGAAATATTTAATTATTTTCACTTCGTTCAGGCCGATGGTATGTTGCTTGCTATTCGAGACACCGTACATGCTACATGCGGTATGGCAGAGGACACACATAGAAGGATATTGTCACTGGTAAAACTCAACGTCATTGACCCATCTTCGGGGATCTTTGTCATAGTCGCGTGAAGCTGCGAGACGCTCGCCCAACTCTACATCGCATTCGGTAAGAAGGAGGGATCACGCTTATCAACGAAAGCTAACTTTCTAGGGCGGCCAACGCGCTTCTTGTCGAGATGGCGCGAACCTTTCTCTAAGAAAAGTAGAAGCGTCTGTCCTCAACGGAGAGCTTTTGTCACAAACCGCGGCTTGTCGTGGCACGACAGCCGGTTGTGACGCTCGGAGCAGTAGTCCTGGTGACGAACACGTGACAAACGTAGTGCAGGTCACGATCGTGACGTGACAGTTGGTGACAGTGTATGGAAACGCAGTTGGGTGTTACGCGATCTTTGGAGACAGCGACTGTTGTCAGGGTTATGACCGATGACATATGTGTCATACATGTCATACGTGTCATACCTGCCAGACATGTCATACCATGTCATGTCGTGTCATGTCATATATTATAATGACAGACAGTCGTCAGTACGGTCGACTATGACATGTACAGTCATACCATCTGTCATTCACTCACCTTGAGTGACACCTGTCATCGAGAGGCCAGGTTGTGGCATCGAGATGACAAAGCAAGATGAAGTCTTGAAGAACCGAAAGTGTTCGGAGAAAACTCATCTTCGCTTCTAGCATGTTCTGAACAAGCATGCGAGTATCATATGGCTTATTCGTTCAGCCGATACTGATTGTTCAACCAATGCCTTGGGTTCACAACCCAATTGTGGTGGCATCTATGAGATGCGGGGCATTGCGTAAATGAGGTAGCGTTGAGCTACAGCAGTCACTTCTGAAGAAGCACTGCACTCATATCCACACAGACGCTGCGTGAGCTATTAACGTTCCATAATAGCCTCGCTATATATCATATATCATATCGCTTCCAAGCGAAGCCCTAAGAGTGGTATTCTCCGACTCGTCCAGGCGACGAACTGAGGACGCATAAAGTGTGAGTGCAGTAGTAGAGATATTGAATTTTGTGTGCGCAGGTTGCGGATCGCATATATCAAACAGGCGTCGCAGTCGCACACATATCAACATATCTCGCATAATATCGACCGCTGCGGAATAAACAGCGAAATCAGTGCGCGAGGAGATATCGTCGCAATAGCATTTGTTCGCACATACGCCGTCAGTGGATAACAGCGCGAGAAGGTGTGCATACAGCATGCCGATCGCACATATGCGCTGCCATCATTCGCAAAATTGTTCGAGATTCGACAAACTGACGCGCAGATGCACAATTCGTCATCAATGTATGTTTCGTATACAAAATGGCATTCGTATCATATGCCGTACATCTCTGCGACGAGATATGATCACTATTCGCACCGCGCACATCACTATTCGCAGCGCGCACATCAGCGATTCATCAAAGTCGCAATAAATCGCAGTTTGCAGTTTTGATGCGTATACTGATCTCGTCATCGAAAAATCATCATTTCAAATGGTCGCAAAAATCACTTGTCGACGTGCGCATGATCATTTTGCTTGACAGAATATGTATACACCTGCTAGACGCATCATAAGAGATGACGCGCGATGATGGTATACATATGCAGCATGTTACAATATCTGTGATTCTCGCACAATAAAGATGATGCTCATTCACTGTCAGATTCACATACAAGCTTGCAATCATGAGTGTATACTATATGCTGTGTGAGTAGCTACATACACACACACACACACTCAGTATGACAACAGATGAAGTGGATGCTATGCAATCATATACGTGTCTACAGCAAATATCATAGTGTGCAGCAAAATCATATGTGTGTGCGATCATATGAATGTGCAGTGATTATAATACTTGCAGCACTACACACACACACACTTGCAGTATATACTAATCATTCAGTATATACCAAGTGCATGCACCATTCATTACTATACTGTGCAGTGATATCATGCAGTTTGATTTCACTTTGTATACAGTGACATGTGCATGCATGTATGCATTCAGCTTGATCACGATAGCAGCTGACATGCATAAACCAGCTTGACCACGATAGCAGCTGGTATATATGGTTTCATATAACAATGCATCAGACATTGCACATAAGCATACCTGTTGTGCATGTAAACTATATTTGAACCCATATGGTGTAAGGTGCCTCTTCAGTGGTCTTAACACAATTAGCTCAGTATATCCTGACGCAGGATTTGGGATGGATATACTGTTCTATTGTGGATCACTGAAAGGAATGCTCACCGGAACCATGTGTAAAATTTACCCAAGCAACTCATCACTGCAGATGAGATATGCAGGATTACAATTACTAACCGAGCTGATAAACATCATGTTAGATACACTCTGTGAGTGGTATGCAGATCATCCAATATGATAGATCAACTTGGTATAGTGTAATGAATCAGCAATTACCTATATACAAGTGTGTGTAGTAGCATAAATCCCACACACACACACAGTGTACTCAATCAGAAAGTACCGTACATAAGTCATTGCATACACAAGTCACTGCAACTTATGTATTGATGTAATATTGATATCATTAAGTTTAATGACATTGCACTGATTCACAAGTGTAATAATCAAGTCACTGACACTACTATGTAAGTTGACAACACACTGACTCGAAAGTGTAGTGGTCAAATGTCATATCAACACATAATACATAGTACCATCCAGCTAACACATGTGCGAGCTGGATGCCATGTGATGGCGATAGATATGGGACAGAATCAACCAACATGCTGTAGGGCTGGATGGAGATATCTCCAGACCCGAAGGCATTATACAATGCTCAAAAAAGCAGCTGGTCACTGTTGAGCATTGTCCATTCGTCCCACTCACTATCGCTGGAGCAACAACAACAACTACATTGCATTATGACAATTGATTCAGAATTGATCAGTCCAAAATGCATGTAACTCTTCAGAGCAGTAACTATATTGACATCTGATAGAGATTGTTGTGGACATTACACACACACACACTGTTGTGTGTGTGTGAGACTGCTTAGATATATTTATCAAGCTATGTCCAAATCTACTTGGAAACTAAAGATATCATTTTGATACTCTTTCAGTAAGTAGATAATAGGTTCTGACAAGCTATCACTTAAGTTATCACACTTAAAGTTGATACACTGATGGAAACACCGAAATGCTTCCAATATAATTATATTGTTGATCAGGCAATATAATTATATCGGGCAACAACCTCCCGACGAGATCCAGACGGGACTCGAACCTGCATGCTCAAGGTGCAAAGTCCACCACATAGCGCCCTACGCCTCAGCGCTATGTGTCATCAGATCTGATGACATAGCGCTGAGGCGTAGGGCGCTATGTGGTGCGCTGAGGCGTAGGGCGCTATGTGGTGGACTTTGCACCTTGAGCATGCAGGTTCGAGTCCCGTCTGGATCTCGTCGGGAGGTTGTTGCCCGATATAATTATATTGCCTGATCAACAATATAATTATATTGGAAGCATTTCGGTGTTTCCATCATACACCTAAAATATATCTTGGTCCATTTTTCATGGGTTTAAATCAGCAAAACCCATATGTGTGTGCAACCACACATACTGACCATCAGATATCTTCACTGAAAAAGCCATGAAAAATGTCATGTGCAAAAGTGAGATAAGTTACGTGAGTTCTGTAGAATGCACATTACACAACCACTGATATATATGTACTATAGTACATATATAAGTGGCCAGAAAAGGTGAAAAATGGGTAAAAACCCTTGGCGGGAGATTTCAAAACTGAAATTCAGACTCCATTTTTTCACGAATTATGATTTTATGCCTATTAAGGTATCTGAAAAACATAATGTGCACAGTCATATCTCGTGTAACACCCTAAATATCAGGTGTGTAACACCTAGGGGTATACAAAGTTGTTGTAACAAAATACGTGAAAAACTAATACGTATGATTTCAAAATGAAAATTTGGGTTTCATTTTTTTCGTTACTCCATTTTATTAGCTATTGAAAAATATGCTCGAAATAGTACAGCACTTGTAACACCCTATAACTATATATAATCACGTGTACAGTTACAGGGGTGTAACATACCTCCTAAATACCACGTGATACACAGTGATATATTAAATGCAATTTTGCTTCAATTTCTTTGAAAAATGTTCATACTGCTTTAATTTGACATAATTTAGGGTTACTGATACCAAGTAACACCCTAATGCCACTGTGGGAGATAAGGGTCACTGTAACACTATATACAGTAAGAGTCAACCAATAAGAGAAAGCTACGTTAAGAAACCAGCCAGCTTTTTTTTTTGGGGGGGGGTCACAAGTTTAGGAGAAAAGCTGGCTGGTTTTAAAAGTTAAGAGATTGGCAAAAATAAGAAATATGGAGGCTGGCTAGACCCCAGGACATTTTCTTAAAATATAGCAAAATAAGTACGGCTTTGATGTTAGAAAAGTCATCTTGTGCGAGTAGACCTTCCCTAACATCACTAATAACTTACCGCAATTGTGAACGTGTCGCGTCGTCCATCACGGTAGTGGGCGGTTTTTTCGAAGTGAGGATGTGCTGCGAATCCAATACGAGAAAACTGATTTTTCACTCTTAAGAATGAGAAAAGCTAGCTGGCAAAATAAGCGGTTTTCTCTTATTTCGTCGGCTCTCTTAGGTACCGAAGCTGGGGGGGACAAGTTTAGGAGAAAAGCTGGCTGACCCCGAAATCTCTGTTTTCTTATTGGTTGACTCTTACTGTACCCTGAAATGCCGCTAAATACTAGCAAAACACTTTGTGTTTGGCATTATGTCATGCTGAAATCAGCACAATCATGACAATATATCGGGCAACAACCCAAGAACTGTCGGGCAACAACCCAAAAACTGTAGGGCGACAACCCAAGGACTGTAGGGTTGCAACCCTAAAACTGTATAAGCTGCTTCCTATAAGGATTGCAAGCTACATTATGAGGTATAAAGGCAACTGACAACTGCCTGTGTGTCCACGCTTCCTTGAGGAGGGAAGAAGGTGGAACCATATATACATACATCACCTCATTATATAATGTACAACCATAATATACACACATATTCATTTTATATTCCGATTTGGTGATTTCTGATGGATTGCTTTTGATAAAACCACTGCATCCACAAGTAACGTTGAAATCTGTACAACGTTAAACCCACCGTCACTAACAAAGTGTAAACTCGGATGGGAAACTACATCCCAATGACTATAAGTTAACTATCGCTCAGCATTTACATCCTCGAGTAAGTGCGGAATGCTGAACTATATATATAATATATAACCTGATACCATGCTTAATTGCATATCCTGGATCAGAAGATGATAGTTATATAATGTATATATATATCCCACCTGATACACTTTGGCACTATGGCCGTACATAAGAGTGGGAAGGACAGGTGCATCGCTGTAGGACTGGTTGATATAGTCCCAGTACTGAAGGCAGAATATGGCACCCGAATAACAGTTGATAACTGTTGGTGACCACCATGCAAAACCTTCCAAGCGTAACTCCTTTGTCCTAAGATGCAAGTGAATTGTTCATAATATGTTGACATCACATAAAAGCATTCTGAGGAAACCCCTATATATTCATATGAGTGGTCATCACTATAAATGGCATGGGTTTCAAATCGTCGAAATGAGTATAACTCCGATGAATTCATTAGTACAGAACAGCTGCTGAGATTATTCCTCCGGCTGGATTGCAATCATTCACAATCCCTGTACATTCCAGTGACAAAATTTTGCACAGGACTGATCACCACATTTGGTATAATCTGTGATATATAAGTCATCAGAGAAAGCGTTGCAATCAGCACAATGTTGTCTAACTCACAAAGATGAGTAATAGATTTCCTCAGATGTAATAAATTGAGGCACAATGTGACCTACGCTAAAATCGTGTATGCTCGGGCACTGTATTGTGACCTGCGCTAAGATCGCGTATGCATGGACACAATATGACTCGTGCCGATGACGTGGACATATTTCATGACTGCCACGACATCACATCTGAAATCAATAAATCATACAGAGAGAAGGTGTTGACATCAGTATAACACCATTATACATATAGTCATGAGGAATTTAAAGAAGACACAGTCTCTCCGATATTGACAAACATGGTACACATATTACCATGCTCTCTGATCACATATTTGATATCCCACAGCATACGATGATGTCACAACTATGAACACGCTTAGAAGGGGTCCCTCGGGCACCCCTGAAAGGCCTGTCGGACCCCCCATATTTAGTCACGCCACCGCAGCCCATGTCAGACCCCACCGCACTTGCCCCCATCGCGCCCGTCTCAGCCGTCAGCAAACGCCCCAACCATGACCCCCTTTTTCAGTAAATGTCATTCCCCCCTCAGTCACGGTCCTACCCCATACCGCGTATTAAGACCATATTTAAAAACGCGATGGAGATAAATTCCAAGATTAAATACGTATAGCGTTAATATTGGGATTGCTGATATGTAGCCGCCCCGGAACGTGCAGGTGCAGAAAAAGCATACCATTTTTTGTCGAAAGGGCATTCTGAAGGTTTGAGGTAGTCGAGGGCTTAGGTCCTCACAATCGTACCTTGGGGATTTGCGTGAATCCAATTTCTCGCAAAGATTTGGCATGCTACTTCTTTACATCATCTCTAGAGATGTACGAATGCAGCTGTTCCCATCGGTTTCTCGCAACGCCTCAAGTAACGTTTGTTCAACAGCCCATATGGACGTACTTGCTGCGTTGGTTTGCGTACGTTAGTAACTTACACGCGCCATCCCGGATGTGCCGCGGGGCTCGAAGCGTGTGAACCAAATGACCAAATGAAACACAGATGCACACATACAGCGTTGAAAATATGTTTCAGTCGTTGTTATTACTATTTCTTAGCGTTCCCTTCGGCAGGATACCGAAGGGAATGCCGTTTTGCGGATGCCGGTTCCCGCTTCCGCCACACGAAGCGGGGAATCCGGGATCTGCTTCCAGTCACCGAATCTGTGCGGGGATGCTTCCTAGCGTTCATAATAGCTTATAATAAACATTATTCGCTTCTAATATATCGCGAAGAGTTATCAATCTCTTCATTAATCTGCCCTGCTGCACTAGGTTTTCACAGTGTAAAGCGCTTAAGAAGCGCGAACGGAAGCGGACAGATTCCAGAAAGATACCGGTGCGATTTCGACAACGGTTTCGATGTCCTTCTGATTTAATCGAACGGCTGTTCGGAATTTGTAAACAATGAAAAATATAATTCGCATCTGAGGAATCGAAAAGGAATCCGTCGCGCTTTTCATTACACTCTTAATACGCCGTACCCCAGTTCATTGTCCGCTCGAGCGCCCGGAGCACATCACGTTCACCCTCCAGCTCAGATCTCCCTCCCAGTATAAATCATGCACGACGCCTCGCCAAGCGCTACATCGACGTCGCCGCGACCAGCCCGTACCGATCCGCGAGCACCGCAGAGCGTCAAGCACGACATCACGCGAAGTGACATCACGACATGACCACACATGACGTCTCGGTGATGCATGACAGGGCAAACGCAAGCGCGCGTGGACACCAAACGCCGCTGTCACTGGGAACCAATGGCCACAGGGCACCCGAAACGACAATGGCATTCACGGACTTCCACTATGCTCGCTTGAGTATTTAGCTAGCTCCTGCTTTCGAAAAGTTAGATCCGAACCTTTCAAAACCATTCTGCGGTATAGTGATACTTGCCTCTTGTGGCCTAGTATTAAATGTGATATTTGCATACATATACTTCGAATCCACATGAGAGCTTTGTCACTAGCAGTTTGTAAGAGTCTGGTTCGGATCCTCAGAGTGCCGGCACGCCACTCTGATGTATGTGCGAAGTCGTGCCTTTGTGCTTGTTTTATCTGTGAATTGCCCCCGGTGTTGTTCGTTTGCCTTTCTGCTTTTCATGCTTCCATCTGAGCCTGAGTCTACAGCCTGCGAGTGCAAGTTAGACCCGCCCTACCATTTTAGAAAACGTTAGTACGTACACTAACGGTGAGTTAGTGTGCCTTAACGTCATACTAGCGCATACTAACGCCGCGTACTTTTAGTACGCGTACTAACGACGCACTAACGCAATGCGTTAGTTCATAATGTGCGTTAGCATGATTGAATGTGGGAGTTGGTGGATTCGTGGTGTGGTGCGTAGTGGGTCATGGATGGGGTCCAAATGCACTTCAATGATGTTCTAAGGCGATTGGATGGCGAACTGGACATTGGTTAAGGGGATATGACTCTGTTTGAAGAAGCCGATATTTGGGCTGAATTCCTTTGGGAATGTGTTATGTTAGCATGTCGTTAGTATGTTGTTAGTACACTAGACCAATCACACGTTAGCGTGTTAACGGCGTACTAACTTCCACTCTCCTTAAGTGTGGGAGTTGGTGGACTCGTGGTGTGGTGGGTAGTGGGTCATGGATGGGGTCCAAATGCACTTCAATGATGTTCTAAGGCGATCGGATGGCGAACTGGACATTGGTTAAGGGGATATGACTCTGTTTGAAGAAGCCGATATTGGGGCTAAATTCCTTTGGGAATGTGTTACGTTAGCATGTCGTTAGTATGTCGTTAGTACACTAGACCAATCACACGTTAGCGTGTTAACGGCGTACTAACTCCCACTCTTCTTAAGTGTGGGAGTTGGTGGACTCGTGGCGTGGTGCGTAGTGGGTCATGGATGGGGTTCAAATGCACTTCAATGATGTTCTAAGGCGATTGGATGGCGAACTGGACATTGGTTAAGGGGGTATGATGATGTTTGAAGAAGCCGATATTGGGGCTAAATTCCTTTGGGAATGTGCTACGTTAGCATGTCGTTAGTATGTCGTTAGTACACTAGACCAATCACACGTTAGCGTGTTAACGGCGTACTAACTCCCACTCTCCTTAAGTGTGGGAGTTGGTGGACTCGTGGCGTGGTGCGTAGTGGGTCATGGATGGTGTCCAAATGCACTTCAGTGATGATCTAAGGTGATTGGATGGCGAACTGGACATTGGTTAAGGGGGTATGACGTTGTTTGAAGAAGCTGATATGGCTGAGCTCCTTTGGGAATGTGCTACGTTAGCATGTCGTTAGTATGTCGTTAGTACACTAGACCAATCAGACGTTAATGTGTTAAACATATATTATCTAACATGTTAAACGTGTACTAACCACGGTATACGTGCGTAAACTACGCAACCACTGCACATGCCGGGTGTTCCACTAAACCACACGACGCAAGATGCCGAGGGACTGTCCACGGCCTAGAATCCCGTCGACCGAAACATGAGTTCAGTCCTCATTGTCGTCCTAGTCGTCGTCGTAGTCAAGTGGTGGCTTTAGGCATTCAAAAAAGTCAGCCGTGGGGTCAAGAATGACCGCGATCTCCATGCACGGATGTGGTACGTATAACGACGACCTGCTGTTCAACTTTGTTGGCTAAGATGAAATGCTCGGAGTTCTTCTCAAAAGCCGTTGGGTCACGGTGCGGGTTGAAGGTGTACACCGTCTTAGTCAAATCGTCCGGCCCGAGAATCGAGTTCCTCCTACGATAGGCCTTGATTTGTTCTTCGGTTGGCTTTGTCAGCCAGTTGACTTTCAATAAGGTGTACAACCGTCCCGCGATCTCCACCCGCAGAATGTTTGTAATGCGGCTGTGCCGGCATACCGCCACCATTTTTGATACGCAGTTAGCTGGAACATAGTGCATTAATTAAGTAAAGTAGCTGCCACGTTAGTAGTGTACTGTTAGTTACCGAATATCGCACTAAGTGTACACTACCGTATCGACATAGGGCACTAATAACGTGTTTCACTGGTTTCTTGAGAGACATGCATATCACGAGGTATATGGATAAAGGCATGACTCACCCGTCATATATCGTCGTCACCGTGGTTGCCGCCCACTCGGATACTCGAAGCTTCTTTGTGCTCCCCTCATATTCATGACCCAACCGGAAACCTTCGGGAACAGGCTAGGCTGACCAAAAAGTCCTGTTTTCTTAAAATCGAGTGTTTACTGTATTCTGCGTTGTTAGTGTGAGTTTAACAGAAGGGATCTTTTCGGGAATATTCCATTGTTAGTACGCTAACAGGACGCTAACGGCATGCCTTAGCGCACTAATGTTGCCCTAACTTAACACTAACGGAAAGAATCTTTTAGGGAATATTCCATTGTTAGTACGCTAACAGGACGCTAACGGCAGGCCTTAGCGCACTAACGTTGCCCTAACTGAACACTAACAGAAGGAATCTTTTAGGGAATATGCCATTGTGCGTTAGTGCATTACATGCAACAAGACACTAAATGGCGCCCTATTGACGTCGTTAAGGAGGCATTAGGTGGCATGCACTAACGCACAATGGCATATTCCCTAAAAGATTCCTTCTGTTAGTGTTCAGTTAGGGCAACGTCAGTGCGCTAAGGCCTGCCGTTAGCGTCCTGTTAGCGTACTAACAATGGAATATTCTCTAAAAACTCGAATCGCGAGATAAAAATTACCCGACGGCAGGATTCGAACCCACGCGGGCGGATCCCCAAGGCGACCGCCCACTCACCATGTACAACTGCGCTACGATCAAATAAAATGACGTATATGACCGACAAAAAATGCAATGTCATCCCATGCCATATGAAGTCACAGTGACACTGACGATGACGCCTGAGACAGTCGAGTGACACACGACATCGACATCGAGGATCGACAGTGGCATGGCAGTGGATGTGGTGTCCACTGTAGTCAGTACTGTACTGTGTCACTGTACTGTAGTGGTCAACACCGCACCGACCGACTGACATGACATGACGAGGTATCCGTTTGTGGTTTTGAATTATTTCAACACCTTCTACACTTCGGTGTCTACACACTGAGACAGTGAACAGTCTGTAGCAGTCGTGTGCAGCTGCTGCTGCTGCTGTGCTTGACCTTGTTTCAAGTGCGTACTCGCTCTCGCTCATGTATTTTTTATTTCTACCGTAACTTTATGCTTGCGAGGATGTTTTCATGTGTAGCCACGATTGTTTTGCTGCGCGTCTTGGTCTTTAGCCAAGTGCGTAGGGGTGTCAAAAAGAGAAATTGGTTTCTTGGTTCCTAGTCCAATGGACTAGGACAAGTTGGTTCGAATCCGACTCACCCCGCTGAATTTATTATTTTCTTGTGGTTACTTGCTAACTTGTTTTTCTTTTGCGCGCAGAAATGAAGTTGTTCTTTAGTTCTTCTAGTCTTTGAGCTCTTCGAGCGATTCGAGCTCTTCGAATCTTTCATTGGTATGGTTCTCTCAAATTGTTTTACATGATCTGTCTTTAGTTTCTCTTCAACGCGTTTTGATCATACTTATTGAGACTCCTTGTGTGGGCTGGGTTTTTCAAACGCAGGTACATTGGAACGATTTCTTTTCTTTCTAGAGTAGAGCAGAGTAGAGTAGAGTAGAGAAGTTTGATCATCCTTGCTTGCACTTGTGATATGTTGACTTTTGTTTGTAGAGTAGATTAGGCTGATATTCGCAAGATCGCGCGTTTTGTTGAACTTTTCTTTTAGAGAATTGTGATCAACAACTCGCAAACATATTAGTGTTTAGAAAGCAATGTAAATATAGTTGAATGATGGATATAACGTTCTTATTTTGTCTTCTATTCATTGTCATGCATACTTTGTGTATACACATATTGCATTTGCGCATTCTAGCGAAAGAATTGTGTTCTTGAAAGCATCATTTTGCCACACACAACATGAATGCACATTTGTACACACCCCGCCACATATGAAATTATGCAAGCTTGTATGGTGTGTGTGCATCTATCATGCACACACACAACATTCGTGTTTGTGCTTACATCTTCAATAGTGTGTACGTGTGTAGCAAGTGAACGCGCGTATGCTTTTAGAATGGGATAGCACAATGGTATGATACACTATCTGAACACTAACACTAGATTATGTGCACACTAACCGGTCGTTAGTGTGCACAAGGTGTTACAACAACGTTAGTGTGCTGTTAGTGTAGTGTTAGTGGTATATTAACGATATCCTAACGACACACTATCTGTATACTAACCATCCGTTAATGCTCAAAGTTAGTGTGTCGTTAGTGTGCTGTTAGTGTAGTGTTAGTGGTATATTAACGATATCCTAACGACACACTATCTGTATACTAACCATCCGTTAATGCTCAAAGTTAGTGTGTCGTTAGTGTGTGGGTTAGTGTGCCTGTTAGTGTGGCAGTTAATGTTCTAACCACGCGTTAACCGACTTAGTTAGTGTGTCGTTAAGGTACCGTTAAGGTATGTTGCACAGAATGCGTGCCCTAACGGTACCTTAACGACGCAGTTAGCGTGCTATTAGTGTATGTACAAGCACACTAACGCGCCGTACTCTTATACAGTTAGTGTGTCGTTAGTATATCGTTAGTGCACGTACTAACGTTTTCTAAAATGGTAGGGCCGCGCCCGTTTTGCGAATCTACGAGCCGGCGCGGCAGAAGCGCGTTGCCGCCTGACATGTTTTACGTAGCACAGCAATAGACACGCATATCGCCGTTCCGCGGCGGTGGAGATCCGCAGCTGTCCGAAAACGTTCGCGAATTCACAACACGCTCGCGAATTCCCACAGAGGGGCATTTTTCCCGTTGAGCGCCTAGCGGCGAGATAGCCCGAAGCTGCGTTTGTCATAAATTCACACCCGCGACGGCGAACCGTTACAGGCACTCTCAGCGGTATTCACGTGTGTGCACGATGCGCCCGGCCTTTTTGTGCCATATTTTCTACCATTTGCTATGCGAATTCGAACCTCGCAGGGCTTGCTTGCCGAATATGCTCAAACCGGCGTATGTGACCGGCGTTTTTTGGGAATGCATAACCGTAGCCGCGCCAACTCGAGCCGTGACACCTGACTTTTGCTGTTTGACGAGGTTGTAGCCGCACCCATGTTTTTCCCACAGTTTGTATGATGTTTACCTTTGTGAATTCGACCTGCGCAGGCTGTGGCAACGTTGAATTCCCCGAACGGACCTGTGTGACAGGTTGTGGGAATTCACGGCTTACGGCGCGCCAGCTCGAGTCCAAACACCTGACTGCAACCTTTTGACAGCATTGCAGCCGAATGTTTTTCCTTCAGTTTTTATTGTGTTTGTATTTGTGAATTCGACCCATGTGGGCGTTGGCAGCGGTGAATTCCCCGACGGGCCTGTATGACAGGTTGTGGGAATTCATGGTTGGCGACGCGCCAGCTCGGGTCTGGACACCTGACCCATGCCTTTTTGCCATGCGTGTGCTCGAAGCACGCCTTTGCCCGCAGTTTCTTTCATAATATTCGACGTGAACGTGTGCTTGGCTGCTCGAAGGGCACCAACTAGGCCTTGTGGCAGGTTGGGGGCATTCACCGTAGGAGCCGCTCGTGCTGCGACCTGGGCGCACGACACGAGAGCCGCAGTGAATGCCCAATTGCAAAGTGTTGTTTTGTTCTGCTGGAACGGTATCACCTAACAGGGTGCCGAACCTCTTCGTTGGTTTTGAAATATTCCTCGGTCTCCTTTGTTGTCACTTGTGTGTGAACTCCTATGTGATGGCACCAGCCAGGCTCGCACGCGGAGTGACACGGCAGCCATAGGCTCAGTGCACTTCAGGCCAGCTGGTGTATGCCTGACATTGGTTTTCAAACTTTGTAGCAGATTGGGTCAGCAACTTTTGTTGAGGGTGCTTCTGTTTTGACTCTTCAGCACGGGTACAGTGCTTCGCGGCCATGGCGCCCGAGACGCCAGCTTTGCGCAGTTCTGCGACCTTTCAGTGCCATGCCAACTGCGACACCTGCTTTCGGCCCTTCCAGCCATGCCTCCGAGCCAAAGCGGCTGTGCTCCTTTCCTTGCTTTTTCGGGTTGGGGGAGGCTCTGTATGGCTTGGTGTGCAGGTCCACGAAACCAACTTCACTGGTGGGTATCGACCCACAGCAAACGCACGTCACCCTCAAGCTCGCAGCCCACCGGCAGCCAGTGACTCGCCGACTCCGCAAGCGCGCTCTTCCCTACTCACTCTTATACCCCCTGTCTCCATTTCCCTGACTCCTGACTCCTGACTCCTGCCCTCACATGAAAGGCCTGACAAAGGCGCGTTCTGCCCTGAAAGGCGCGTTCCGCCCTGAAAGGCGCGTTCCGCCCTGTCCGCCCTGAAATGCGGGTTCCGCCCTGAAAGGCGCGTTCGCCCTGAAATGCGCGTTCCGCCCTGAAAGGCGCGTTTGCCTGAAATGCGCATATCGATGAAACGCGTGTATCGCCTGAAATGCTCGTTTCGCTGCAAAGTTCGCGCCTCGCCTGAAACGCTCGATTCGCCTGAGTGGCGCGCATCGCCTGAAAGGCACACACCGTCTGAAAGGCGCGTTTCGCTCGGATGGCGCGCATCACCAGGATAGCGCGTGTCGCCTGAAAGGCATGTTTGCCTGAAAGGAGCGCTTCGCGCGAAATGTGCGCATCGCCTGAAATGCTCGATTCGCTGCAATGCGCCTGGCGCCTGAAACACGTGTATCTCCCGAAACGCTCGACTCGCCTGAACGACGCACACCGGCTGAAAGGCGCGTTTCGCCCAGACGGCGCACATCATCAGAATGGCGCGCATCACCAGGATGGCGCGTGTCGCCTGAAAGGCATGATCGCCCGAAAGGCGCACGTCGCACGAAATTGGCGCGTCGCCTGAAATGCTCGCTTCGCTGCAATGCGCCTGTCGCCTGAAACACGTGTATCACCCGAAACGCTCAACTCGCCTGAATGGCGCGCACCGCCTGAACGACGCACACCGGCTGAAAGGCGCGTTTCGCCCAGACGGCGCACATCACCTGAATGGCGCGCATCACCAGGATAACGCGTGTCGCCTGAAAGGCATGTTTGCCTGAAAGGAGCGCTTCGCGCGAAATGTGCGCATCGCCTGAAATGCTCGATTCGCTGCAATGCGCCTGGCGCCTGAATCACGTGTATCACCCGAAACGCTCGACTCGCCTGAATGGCGCGCACCGCCTGAACGACGCACACCGGCTGAAAGGCGCGTTTCGCCCAGACGGCGCACATCACCTGAATGGCGCGCATCACAAGGATAGCGCGTGTCGCCTGAAAGGCATGTTTGCCTGAAAGGAGCGCTTCGCGCGAAATGTGCGCATCGCCTGAAATGCTCGATTCGCTGCAATGCGCCTGGCGCCTGAAACACGTGTATCGCCCGAAACGCTCGACTCGCCTGAACGACGCACACCGGCTGAAAGGCGCGTTTCGCCCAGACGGCGCACATCACCAGAATGGCGCGCATCACCAGGATGGCGCATGTCGCCTGAAAGGCATGTTCGCCCGAAAGGCGCACTTCGCACGAAATTGGCGCGTCGCCTGAAATGCTCGATTTGCTGCAATGCGCCTGTTGCCTGAAACACGTGTATCACCCGAGACGCGCGCACCGCTTGTTCCGCCCCGTATCACCTGAAGTTCACACCTCGCCTGAAGCGCTCGTTTCGCTGCAATGCGCCCATTGCCTGAAACACATGCATCGCCTGAGATGCGCATTTCGCCCGATATGCGCGGATCGCCTGTAGGGGCTTTTTGCGGTGGTGTTTGAGTTTGCTAACCTCTCTTTGTTTCTTTGGCCGCTTAGCATGCAGCCCATTTGAGATGCCAGCCAACCCACTCGCCTGTGTCATCCGGTTGCAGAAATATATCCTTAGTAGCCTGCCAGATTTGTGCCTCTTGTGAGCCCATTTTAGAATCGTTCTTGGGCCTCGGAGTATCCTCCAAGTCCTAATGAGCTCGGGCTGTGGAACCCCACATCCCCGCGATGAGCCCCCCTCCTACCTCTCGGAGCAACAGTTGCGGGAAAAGTGGAGAAGAGCCCGTCGACGTCAAAGGCGGAGTGCTCCTTGCACAGGATACCTAGACTCCGATGAGCTCAACATGCTACCCTCGCGGGCGATGACCAGCCCTCCTCCCGCGCCGGAGCGTCAAGTGGTCGAAGCTCGTCTTCGCAAGGAAGCCAAGTCTCCAGTGTGTACGAGCGAGGACCTCTCAGGCGACTCCCAGCACGTTGAGAAACGGCACCGACGTACCCTGAAGGTGACCGAGAGCTACCGCGTGCACTTGGAGCCAACGGGCCAACCATTGCAAGGTTGGTAATTTCGAGCTGTCCGAGGGCAAGGGACGAGCGCTCTACGCTCCAAGGTGGGCACACGGGGCTTGAGGTCCTCCATCAAGGCTCTGGAAACGGACCTTGCACCGCCCCGTACACCTCCGCGGAGCACGAGCCCCCCGCTTTGGAGAGCCGGGCACCGACGCACCGGCCGAGGACCCACGCGGTCACCAACGCACAGCGCGGTTACCGCCAACAAGCGAGAAGCTCGAGCTCGATCACCCTTACCCGCAGCCCTTAGCAAACTTAAAAGGCTGCAAGAATACCGACGACGACGTCAAGACATCCAGCTTGGGCGTCGACCTCGTACGCCCTCACCTAACGACAACACGACTGTCGAGGCAACCTCAACCACACGGAGTGACCGCCCCCGACCATGGCTGTCACCGACCCATGCAGCTCGAGCTGAAGGAGTTCCAAGGAGGAGGTGGCTCAGTGGGCTGGAGAAGGTTCGCCAACGAGAGAAGCTTAAGCGGGATTATGCCAGTGGCCTCCCATATTTGGAGCGGGACTCTCCTATAGACGAAGAGCTACTGCACATCTTAGCCAAGGAACAAGCGCAAGAGGAAGTATAAGGCGGACTCCTCCAGTACGCAAGTGACTTGGCGACGGAAGGTATGGCGCGAGCAGCGAAGGACAAGGTCATCCAAGTGGCCTTGTACCCACCTGATTACCCACCCAGGGATCTGGTGCAGACAGCCACCGCTCAAGGGCTCTTGGCCGATACAGGCACCTACGAGTTACCATGGGACTCTGACATGGACGACCCTCTTAACCTAGGCGACCCTCATGCCAAGGACGACCCCATCGAGTGCCGGCTCAACAGCATCACCGACACTGGGGACATGCGCCCTGGTTGGAGTGATCTCTTGGCGGCTGTATCAACATCGCGAGCGCCACCTCGACAGATCAACAATTCCAAGGCCCCCACCTTGTTGCTGTTCTGGGCGTACGTGAACGGTCGTCGCGTAAAGGTGCTGGTGGACTCTGGGTGCTCCACCAACATTATCTCAGACAAGACTGTACGCAGCATTCCTTCCCTGACGCCTCGACCTCACGAAAACCCCATGCGAGTGCGAGTAGCCGACGGCGCGTCGTACGATGTCAACACGTGCGTCCGCCCTCGACTGCAAGCAGAGACCACCAAGGGGTTATACGTCAAGCAGTTGGAGCTCAGAGTGATGCCCATTGATCTTTGCGTGGACATCATCCTTGGAGGACCTTGGCTAGCCTCCCACTCCCCAGTCACCTTGGATTACTCCCGATGGGGTTCCATCCGGTTCGGTTCTGGAAGCAAGAGAGTGGCCATTACAGGCTGCTCGCCGGGAACGCCAGACCCCTCAAGACCCAAGGATAAGGCCATGGCGCTGGTGCAAGGAGTCTTGTTGGACCCCAGAAGGGTACGCAAGGACCTTCGAGCCCTCCAATCTAAGGATGCGTGTGCCTTCGTGGTGTACCTAGCACCCGACGGCACCTTCGGGGCGATCGCCTGTGACGAAGATGCCGACGCCGAGACCAACACCGAGCCTAAGGACACTTCGTCCGAGCGTCGCGCCACGTCTAGCTCTGAGCAGCAAGACGCCCAAGCCGCGTGCGCCATGGACTCCTCCCAAGCGGATCTGGGTGAAACGGACACGCCTGCGCTGATGTCCGCGTCAGACACCGACTCCGAAGCCGAGGACGCTCTACTCCTCCGGGAATCTGTGCGGCCCAGCTCAGGCACCAGTGACGAGGACCACTTGCATTGGATAAGGTGTATGCGACAGTGGAGTCCACCCGCCCACAGAACTTTGACGCGGTCGCGCTGGAAGGTGCTGCTGGTCCCCTTGCAAACGATGCGCCACCCAACAACTTGCATCTAGGGTTCTTCCAGAGCAAGCGGGAAGCCTTAGGAGCATTCGCTCTATTGCCAGAGCATGTACGCGTGCCCAGGCAATCGACGACCACGCGCAAGGGAAACCACCCACCTGGCATGCCGAAGCCGCAGCCGCGCTGGAACAAGGAAGGCGCCTACTCCGCGAACATCGACCGCGACGCAAGCGGGTGCGCTGGAGCGACGAAAAGCCCCTCACTGAAGGTTCGTCTCGAGTTCAGGATCTCGAGCAAGCCGCTCCAGTGGTCAAGGAAGCACCGTCACCGCCGCCCAAGCCCCACGCCATCGAAGCGGAGGAGCCGGACGAGATTGACGAGACAGTGTCCCCGGAGATATGGTAACAGTTGCGCGACCTTGAGGAGGAGTTCAAAGACGTCATCTGTACGGAGCTGCCTGACTCCGTCCAAAGCTGCGACTACAAGAACAGCATCCGCTTGCGATCCGACTGGAGTGGACAGCCGCTACATCGGCGTAAATACAAGTTGTCGCAAGAGGAGCTTCGGCAACTTCGTGCACAACTTGACGAGCTGCTGGCCAAGGGATACATCCGCCCATCATCGTCTCCCTGGGGCAGTCCGGTGCTCATGGTGCCGAAGCCGAGCAACCCTAAGGAGTTGCGTCTGGTTATCGACGACAGGTCGATGAACGAGATCACGGTCAAGTGAGGTAAATGTCCTGAGATAACCTGAAAATGGCAGATTGCCCTGTTCCAATTTGATCAAGTGTATTTTTGCCACTGATTGCTTGTGGGGATTTCCGAACTGTCGAAGGAATGTGAGCCTGACTTCTGCATATGTGGCTGTAGGAGATTTTGCCACGACCTGGAAGAAGTGTCTATCATTATTCTGCAAGAGTGTCAAGAATACTGTGATGAGATCTTTATCTGGCACTCCTGGGTATGTGAATTCAAAATATCTATCCATTGTTTCCAGCCAGACTTCTGCATCCTGTCCTATCTTGTACTCCTTAGTTGTATTCATCTTCGTTCACCTTCGGAATATGTACTGATGGAACTGATGGTGCTGAGATTGCAGGTGCTGATACATGGTTGTCATCGGGATTCCCAACGATTGGTGGAGCAAAATCCTGAGTGTATGGAATAGTCGGAGCAACTGGTTCTGTATCTGGATCTTTGTACCGACCCATATCCCTACCAAATAAGGACGGGTCCATGCGGTCCCGGGACCAATAGGGACCCCACATGGACCCCACATGGACCTTTAGGGACCACATGGACCCCACATGGACCCGTGAAAACTGGATCACATGGACCCGTCGATGAAACCTTCGGGTTTTTACCACTAGATTGGTCCAAAAATCCCTATCGGTCCGGGGCGGGTCCCACACGTGGTACCACTGATTTCTCGGTCCATGCGACATTTCACCATGGGTCCATGCGGTGTTTCGTCGGTCCGTGTGGGGTCCATGTGTCCATCGAAATCTCACCACGGATTCCTCGCCGCTGGCGTGGGGGACCTCGCATGGACCCGTATGGCCATGCTTTAAGGCAGCATTTGGTGCATGGACCGACCCTGGACCGACCCCGGACCGACCCCGGACCGACCCTGGACCAAACATGATCGCTCGGACCCATGTTGGACCCGTTAAGTTCAACACGGACCAAGCCTCCGATAGGCGCCCAACCGTACGGACCATATATGGACCTCACGTGGACCCCGCGTGGACCCCGCATGGACCCATGGGTGGAGCACTCGAGATGGACTGCACGGGGGAGGCGATGTGTGGACCTCGCATGGACCCCGCATGGACTCGGGAGTGGCGCACCCGAGATAGGGTGCGTGGTGAAGGAGATGCGTGGACCTGGACCCCGCATGGACCCATGGGTGGAGCACTCGAGATGGACTGCACGGGGGAGGCGATGCGTGGACCTCGCATGGACCTCGCATAGACCCGGGAGTGGCGCACCCAAGATGGGGTGCGTGGTGAAGGCGATGCGTGGACCTCGCATGGACCCAGCATGGGCCCCGCATGGACCCGTAGGGTGGCACACCCGAGATAGACTGCGCGGGGAAGGCGATGCGTGGACCTCGCATGGACCCGTGGTGTGGCGCACCCAGCATGGGTTGCGTGGTGAAGGCGATGCGTGGACCTCGCATGGACCCCGCATGGACCAGTGGGTGGCGCACCCGAGATGTACTACACGGGGGAGGCGATGCGTGGACCCCGCATGGACCCGTGGGGTGGCGCGCGGTCAGAAATACGGTCTGGCTGATGGGGTCAGCGACAGCGGCCTCTTGAGGAATCGGGTCCAGACTAGGCTTCTACTTGAAGGGTTCACCGGTCCAAGGCAACAGGCGAAACTGGCCTACTAAATCAGCAACAGGTAAAAATATCGAAATCTACAACGTTTCCCGCCTGCAACACCCGAACACGGAATCTGTCAGCACGTTGGGAATCGAACCCGATATACCGACAGCCGGTACTTCGTCCTCGGGTAGGAGTTTACACACCAGCCGTTTTAATTTTGACAGCAGGCCAGGACCAGTTCAACATCAGGAGGTGTGAAATTAATAGAAAAAATCAACCTGCGCAAACGCAATGCAGGACAACGGAAGACAACGCCGCCAGCAACGTTGCTGGCAGCTTCAGAAGAAACACAGCGTCAACACAGCAACCTGCAAAAATACGAAACGCTGGTCAGTAAGGATGTTGGAAATCGAACCCAAACCGGCGGGCTGTAAAGAAGCCCGCCGGTCTCCGAGCATCCCCTCAATTTAGAAGGGCTAGTGTAAAAAACGGATGCCGCCAGCAGCATCGCTGGCGGCTTCAGAAAAGGCACAGCATACACGGCAACCTGCAAAAGAAAATCACTGCTCAGGAAAGAAGAATTCCTGTTGGGAATTGAACCCAAACCGTCAGGCGGGATGTAAAGACGCCCGACGGTCTCCAAGCATCCACATATCGCAGGAAACCAGAATCGGCTGCTGGCGGGATGCGGCTCGTGTGAGACCATCGCAGGAAGGCCCCCCCCGCCGGGTTCCACGCATTCACATGAAAACATGGTCAATATGAAATATCGACAAAGAAAAGTAGCGCGCAAAAATCATTAGTCAAACAAAAGTACAAGCCGCTGTGCTGTGGTAGCAGGTAGGCGCAAGATGAGAGCTTGAAGAAGAATGAAGACGTTGCCGACCAGAATTATATCATACACTCAGAGGAAAAAAGCGACTAATCTGTACCTAACTCGGACTTTTTAGGTACCTGCATATCACAGTTTAAGTATCTTTTAGATATAGGTTAGATACCAGTTAGATACAGTTTAAGTATCTATTAGATACCAGTTAGATACAGATTAGGTATCTGTTAGTAACAGTTTTAGTACCTGTTAGTAACAGTTTTAGTACCTGTTAGTAACACGTTAGGTCAGCAAGCATGCGCACAGGAACTTTTTGTACAATGAATTGTATAACGTGTACGTAGTATATGCAAGTTCAGGCTTTAATGCCCAGGTATGTATAACGAGGCAACACAGGAAATACATAGATACACCCCTGGCATTGTTGTTTTCTTAATCGCTTTTGGGGTATCGACACAATTTCTTTGCAGAAAAACGACACGACGGTCGATTTAATGCTTTCCCGATTGCTTTGTTTGGTGGAATCCATGATTGGCCGATAGCCTTAATTTATTGTGATTGTCGATTGTCACCAAAAGCGCCGGGCATCCATCCATTCATTATTGATTGTTTGTTGGCCATTAGATCAAATTTCGATCAACTTACCCTCACTTGTCATTGATGGAATGCACGGTGGTGCACTCTGCGGAAAGGAAAATCCTGCCGACGTACTACAAAACCACGAGCTCTGCTTTTGTAGGCAATAGTAAAAGCGACAAGTGATGAGTCTGCAGAGCGGCAGCAAGGCACGCGCATTTTCTAATGGCACGTACAACATCACAGAGTGTGTTCCATTTGATGGTGAGTCCATCTTCTGGGCGTGGGAGGAGGACGAAAATGCTCCTGAAGGAAACATGCCAATTTATTGGTTGATTGTTTGTCGATCAGTGATGTGTTTTGCTTGTCGGATTTAATCTATTACTGAGCATCTATTATTGTCGGGGAATTTCCCATGCTTTGATTTAATTCCATAGATTTAACGATTGTCATTGTCGTCCCTATGCAATTATAGGGGTGCGAAATTAATCTATTCCAGAAACAACAATGCTAGGGGTGTACAACGTTTAAGTATACTCGGGCTTACTGCAAAGCGACTGGCATGCACCAATCTGGCACAAGTAAAAGCATGCCCTTGTTGAATTGACATGCGTGCAACGAAGTGTGCCAACGCCAGCATCCCCGCCCTTCCATTTGAATACGAGTTTCGAGGGAAGGGATGGATGACCATATTCTCCCAAAACACAACATCGATATACACTTGGGTCCCCCCCACCCCCGATAAATAATAATCCGATACTTAATTCACAAACCAGAATCGTTGGTCCATGCTTAACGGATATGAGCTGAGCTTCTGACACTTAAGCACGGAATAATTTTGTACCATGCCAATTTTTCCATTCGATAAAAGGTGTCCCACATCTAAGTGTGATTCACTTGCTCCTGCAGTTTCCGAAACAAACACAACTCTCAGGATATGCCCATGTTCTGACGTTGATACATGCATTTGCATAGAAGGTTGAGGTACACAATCATGTCGGTATCCTTGTATTAAGTGCGCCAAGGGGGGGACTGCGTGTTGTGAGGAGGTATACGAATGCCCCACGTATACACAAGTACACGCTTTCATGGAAGGCACTGCATTTCAGGCCGAGGAGACATGGCAAGAAAGTTTTCAATCCCGACAACCCTTGTCTCATGGCATCTTTGTGTATCCTGCTGAAATACTGTATGTGGTGATGCACATGACACCTATGGTGGTAAGTAGATGTAGCGCTGCACAATCATGACATGTCACTGTGGATCCTCCTTGTGGGGGTATACACATGGTATTCATTGAGTTGAGCCTAATGACACACATACGCGATTGCAAAAGGGCGACTACCGCTCGAGTCCACAGGAAGCCAATGCACTGATGACAGCTGCCCAACAGATGCGAGAGCAACCCACGAGCGCCGGATGGTGTTCCCCATCTCGATATCCATAACTGACGGACTGTATGGCGGATGGGTCGACATGTTGAACAGTTCATGTGTTATATTCCAGTCCCTGCACATCCCAAACATAACCTGAAACCACTCAGTTCAGAGCAGTGACGCTAATTGCTCACGGAGTTGGGTGCAAACATTACAGCGTGAGGCACCACACCACACTCAGGTGGCACGTGCATCCATCGAATCCCTCCCATTGTATTCTGTGTTCCACGGCACCGCGCAAGCACATCGTTACACCTGATGGAACACTGTGCGGAGCATCCAGACTCTGCATGCGCAACAATTGCCGAAGATCCGGCGGAGTGAATTGAAAATTTCAATATAAAAAAATTACATTAGGAATTCGGGATCGGCTTCATGCAGTTCAGGTGCAAGCATGCCGCAGTTGTTGAATGCAAGGGCTAGGTGATATGCCAGAGCTGGGCCGATAAGAGTGCGGATATTTGGATTGCCCGAACGTCTCCACAAAGCGTTCCATTTGACATTCGCATCAGTATAGCGTGATACACACTGTCACAAAGAGAATACTCAAGGCCTATTGACGGATATCATTATTGCCTACGGAAAAGCTCTGGATCAATCCCTGCCATTTGCAGCGGCGCTATTACTGACCCCTTTCCATAATGTGCTGCCAAGCTAGCTGCAGATAGATACCCGCACATGCACCACAACTCTTCTGCAGCAGTCTGTTAGCTTGCATACTGGCCGTCAAAGAAAATGGTTCAAGGATGAATAGCACACATACACTGAACAGTGTGAGGCACACCAACCAAAGCTAGCCCCGCCATGTCAGAAGCATACATGGACAGGGCAGGGCCGTGACAGGGTACCCCGCGGACCATCCCAGCCAAGAGAACTAATGTGGAGCCGTTGATCCATCCACCGCAAGTCCTCCCACGGAAGAAACCATGGTGGCGCTTGGGCACAGGCCCAGTTGACGGGGGAACTCCAGCTGCAGTGCACGTGGCAATCAGCAAAATCCCATCTGGTCCTGGGTGCCCAAATATAAAAGCCGTGAAGCATTATAAGACCTTGGCTTATAACACCAACAATAACCACATATACACCACACATTCTCGACCACCACGCGTGCACCACGCCTCCGAGCTGTCTGAAACTTCTAGGCTGGGAAGTCCCAGTCCCAACTGGCAGCAAAGGGAACGTTGCGGTCGTGAATGCACCTTGTGGCGGTGATGAAGTCCCAGTTATGAAATGCTCCAATGGATGGAGGGAGACCAAACACAGTCCCGAAAGGAAAAGGTGACGATGGAGGTTGGCTTATGCGGCCAAGGTACACCGGTGAGGTGAAGCCGTGGGCCGCTGCGCGTGCAAGCGCCAGCTGGCCACAGCCCATCTCAACATCCGACTCAAACTGTGCCTGCCGCACACCAACATCTCGCCAACTCCCAACATCTACCCCTCAAACTTTCACATCGCGCCACAGCGAAACAGGCCTTGCACACGTGTGGAGCTCAGATGGAGCTTCGGTCGCCCAGTCCTTGTGCTCCCAGCATACAAGATTGTCCCTAAATCTGAAGATGTGCGTACTAACTTCAGTTTGATCGAACATTATGAAATCTCAATATACGAGTTTTCTTCTTTTGATCTCCTGACTATCAGATCTGATTTTACGGTTACAGATCGATCTATAGGGTGTCTCCCTGTAAACACTCCTCATCCACCCTGAACTTCGGGCTTTAGTCTCTATATAGCCCATTTTCGTTTGGATGCGGTTACCCTCGCCGGCATTTTGCTCAGTAGAACCCATCGATTCCGACACTCCTTCTGAATCTAATCCCAGAGCCCCTTCTTGCCACAAGCCCCACTTTTTGGAGCAGAGGCGCATCAGAAAGTCCAGGTCCTGAGTGGGGTCCATAGAGCACTGCGTTGCATACACTCGGACACCTCGGACACCCTGCCTTGATCACAGCGAGGGAGATTAGATTTCCACCGATGCCATCGATGAATTATCAGGTGAAACTGACCACAAGGCAGGTTGCCGTCCGCGATCTTGCGAAGCTCAGCACCAGAGCCTCGGCCTTTCGCAGGCGAGCGCCCGCAAGCACCTTGGCACTTGGGGAGTCCAGCAGCCCGCGATGCATCTGCTGATAAGGAGCCTGCCCACACAGAGGTTGTAACTGCGTCTGGTTGTGCAGCTGAGCCCTCCCTGCGAAGTCCGGGGTAGATGAAAACACGCCGCCAGCAGCTTGCACGTCGTCGTCGAGGTCCTCGCCCGAGTCCATAGCAGCCTCAGGCACCGAGTCTAGGTCAGAGGAACATGAACCGTTGCCCAGTTCCTCCGAGTCGCCCGAGCCTAAACCCGATGCACCTCATGATGTGCAACAACATCTCGGGAACGAAGCCACGGAGACCTCGGTAGTTGGCGTCAGTATTCTACAGTACCAGTCCAGAGTGCTGCTATTCGTGCACTGCTAGAAGTGGATTATACCCACGAAATATTCCTCTCCTTGCCGATGTCACCCGTCCACTTCTGTGAACAACTCCATGAGCAGTTTGACTCAAGCTATCCTGAGGAAACTGCGCGTCCTCGACGTCAGCAAGTAGCGTCCTCCAAGTCAGCAAGTAGTGGGCGCTGCAGTGCGCATGAAATCGCCAACCTCTTCAGCTCCACCTCGTCGAGATTCTCCAGCGCCATAGATTATTGCGTACAAGTTGCCAGTTTGCAAGAATGCTGCAGCTGCGTCCGGGGGCTTTCCTGCTGTTCTCTTATGGTCCATCACCCTCTCAGAAACTCACAATCCTTCAGTAAGAATTCCACATGCTTCTCCTCGTCTGCCAGGAGGTACATTGCTAGTGCGCCCCTGGAGATGACAGCGCTGACTCTCATTGGCCCTCGGCAGCTCTTGCCAATTCTCTTGCCATTTGGTTGTCAGCCAGCCCGGTTACAATCCCCCAAAATTACCCGTGCCATCGGAAATACCAGCACGTTGTCCCGGTGTTCAGACAGCACCTCTTCCTCTAGCGGCGTCCATACTGCCTCTGAGCTTGGGATTCTCGGAGAGCCAGGGTCAAGGGCCAACACGCCTTGGGTAGTCATGGTGAGCAAATGGCATCTCAAGGAGGGGATCTCGATGAGACGAGGCGGAGGGCTGAAGATTCTCATAGTTTTACGGTGTTGAGCGCATCGACTTGCGAGCAGGAACCAACCAAGAAGCAAGGCCGAGTCAGACCCTTTGTAGAAACTTTCCAATAAACACACACCTGAGGGTTGCGCAGATGTACACGACACTTAAGAGATCTGTTTGGAGCGCCTGTTTACCTGTGCCAGCTGGCGGGAGGAAGAAATGTTGGCATGGTAGATGTCAAGAAAGGTGGAGACAGCTTCGTCTGGAAAGGCCTGCAACTGATCTTGCGCGTACCTGGCAATCAGCCTCACGCATTTTACATAGTATAGCAAGAATGCAAGCTGGATGCGTCTACAACACGGCTGGTGCTGCCATACTAACACGTGGTGGATGGCATGAACAGCATCTGGCTACGCACTGGATGGCGTAATCAAGCAGACGGTAAGAAGGTGGGAGGAGTTTGAAACAGCTGTGGTAGCAGAGTTCGTGAAATCAAACTTGATGAGCTAGAGAGTGAGCCAGAGGGTGAGCCGGTGAGTGAGCCGGAGAGTGAGCCGGAGAGTGAGCCGGTGAGTGAGCCGGAGAGTGATCTACAGGGTGAGCTCTGGAGAGCAGCCTGAGGGTGAGCCTGAGTGAGCCTGAGGTGGCTCTGAGAGTGAGCCGAGAGGGTAGAGTCAGAGAGGAAGCCTGATGAGCTTGAGAGAGTCGAGTGGCAGAGCTTGAGCAGTGAGCCAAGTGGTGGTGAGCCGGAGGAGTGAGCCCGAGGGTGAAATGGAGAGTGAGCTCAGAGGGTGAGCTGGAGAGGAGCAAGAGGGTGAGCCGGAGAGCTGAGCCAGAGGGTGAGCCGAGAGTGATCTAGAGGGTGAGCCGGAGAGATCTGAGAGGTAGGAGCCTGAGCAGCCGAGGCAGGAGCCAGCAGAGTGCGCCAGAAAGCAGAGCCTGTGGAGTGAGTCAGAGTGAGCCGGTGAGGAGCTGGGAGGGTGAGCCGAGAGCCAGCCTCGAGGTGACGGAGATAGAGCCAGAGTGAGCCGGAGGCAGGTTTCCCCGAGGGTGAGGCCACGAGAGTGAGCCGAGACAGAGATTGCTCGTGAGTGTTTGAAAGCAGGTGGAGTATAATGAGAATGAGTTTCCCAGCAGAGCTGGAGAGTGAGCTTCCGAGGGTGAGCCGAGAGTGAGCTAGAGGGTGAGCTGGAGAGTGAGCTCGAGGGTGAGCCTGAGAGTGAGCTACAGGGTGAGCCTAAGAGTGAAAGCTAGGAGGGTGAGCCGGAGACTGAGCCATGGGTGAGCCGGAGAGAGCAAGTTAGAGGGTGAGCCGAGAGAGCCGAGAGTGAGCTCGAGGGTGAGCCGGGAGAGCTTGCTTCCTGAGGGTGAGCCGGAGAGTGAGCTAGAGGGTGAGCTGAAAGTGAGCTCGAGGGTGAGCGGAAAGTGAGCTAGAGGTGAGCAGCAGAGGCGCCGGTGAGTGTCGGGAGAGTGAGCTCGAGGGTGAGCCGGAGAGTGAGCTCGAGGGTGAGCCGGAGAGCGAGCTACAGGGTGAGCCGGAGAGCGAGCTCGAGGGTGAGCCGGAGAGTGAGCTCGAGGGTGAGCCGGATAGTGAGCTAGAGGGTGAGCCGGAGAGTGAGCTCGAGGGTGAGCCGAGAGCGAGCTCGAGGGTGAGCCGGAGAGCGAGCTCGAGGGTAAGCCAGAGAGTGAGCTCGAGGGTGAGCCGGAGAGCGAGCTCGAGGGTGAGCCGGAGAGCGAGCTCGAGGGTGAGCCGGAGAGTGAGCTACAGGGTGAGCCGGTGAGTGAGCTACAGGGTGAGCCGGCGAGTGAGCTGGAGGGTGAGCCGGAGAGTGAGCTCGAGGGTGAGCCAGAGAACGAGCTCAAGGGTGAGCCGGAGAGTGAGCTCGAGGGTGAGCCGGAGAGTGAGCTACAGGGTGAGCCGGAGAGCGAGCTCGAGGGTGAGTCGGAGAGTGAGCTCGAGGGTGAGCCGGAGACTGAGCTAGAGGGTGAGCCGGAGAGCGAGCTCGAGGGTGAGCCGGAGAGTGATCTCGAGGGTGAGCCGGCGAGTGAGCTAGAGGGTGAGCCGGAGAGCAAGCTCGAGGGTTAGCCAGAGAGTGAGCCAGAGGGTGAGTCGGAGAGCGAGCTAGAGGTTGAGCAGGAGAGCGAGCTCGAGGGTGAGCCGGTGAGTGAGCTAGTGGGTGAGCCGGTGAGTGAGAGCTAGAGGGTGAGCCGGAGGAATGAGCTCGAGGGTGAGCCGGAGAGGCCAGAGGGTGAGCCGAGAGTGAGTCAGGAGGTTGAGCCGAGAGCGAGCTCGAGGTGAGCCGGAGAGTGAGCTAGAAGGTGTCGGAGAATGTGAGCTAGAGCGGTAAATGGAGAGTGTTTTCAGAGGGTGAGCCGGAGAGGAGCTCGAGGTGAGTCGGAGAGCGAGCTAGAGGGTGAGCCGGAGAGCAAGCTAGAGGGTGAGCCGGGAGAGGAGCTAGAGGTGAGCCTCGAGAGTGAGCTAGAGGGTGAGCCGGAGAGGCCTCGAGGGTGAGCCGGAGAGTGGGCTAGAGGGTGAGCACTTGAGAGTGATCTCGAGGGTGAGCCGGAGAGTGAGAGCCAGAGGGTGAGCCGGAGAGTGATCCTGAGGGTGAGCCGGAGAGTGAGCTAGAGGGTGAGCCGGAGAGTGATTTCGAGGGTGAGCCGGAGAGTGAGCTCGAGGGTGAGCCGGAGAGTGAGCTAGAGGGTGAGCCGGAGAGTGAGCTCGAGGGTGAGCCGGAGAGCGAGCTGGAGATTGACTTGGAGAGTGAACTGGAGAGAAAGCCGGCGAGTGAGCCGGTGAGTGAGATGGAGAGTGAAGCGAGCGCCCACGACACGTAGCGCGCGATTGTGGAATCAAGGCTAACCCGAGGATCACATCTGCTAGAGTGACACGCGTACGGCTGCAGCCAATGCCCGAAGGTTCCTGCAGATTCGTGACACCAAGAATGTGGGCCAGAGGGTGCGTTTCGTAGGTGCGCACTCGATGTAGGCAGATTCACTCATCACGGCCGCGTTTGCATCAGGAAGCAAATCAAACTCTTGCTCAAGAGACTGGATGATGACAGGGATGTCGACGACGGGATCCCTGCACCACGCCACCTCGCTGAGCGCAGTCACCACATTTGCGACTTTGAACTGGTGCTGCCTTCAGTGCTCAGTGGTGCTAAAAGAAAGTGGCTCAGCCATGCTTGCTCATAGGGAGGGAGGCCGCGCAGAAATGCCCTCACAAGTGGCTCCTTTATGGTGGTTTGTAAGGGCTGACCTGAGCGCTTCCAATAATGGCTTGACAACTGTTGATCCATCCACGATCACCAGCGGGGAGTAATTCATGCCTCCTGCAACAACCCTCCAGTGTATCCCGTGGGCCACATACGTCTCCGGCTTCCCAAGATGCAGCCGCATATTGCCACCAGGCGCAACTTTGTGCCGTGCCTTGCCAAGCTGAGACGTCTGCTGTTCTTCACGCCTGTTGCCGTGCATCTGCAGCGACCCTTCGTGAGGGGATGACACGACCACAGGGCCTCCGACATACCAGGCGCTGAGGGAAATGTGGGCTCAATGAGATAGGACGGCGGCAGCAGCTGGTTGACCTCTGCTGCGGTGAGCCCTCGAAAGCAGCGTGCCACCTCAGCAGCATCCAGACACTTCGCACCTGCGGCATCGATCCAAATCCATGTTCACATCTTGGGAGCTCTGTCCTAAGATGCGCAATAAGGGGTCGACATTTCACCTGTGCTGTTCCGCAAAGCGATGCCTGCCGCGTTGACACGCTCTGCTGACGCCAAATCCATTGTGATGTTTGGGCTGCCAGACAAGCTGATTGCCCCCTGGTCGTCCGCACCCTCTTCGCAGCCCTCACGCTACCAAGCTTGATGACTTCTTGAGGCTAGACGGAGCCTCAAAGGTACGGTGGTGCAAGGAGCCTGTTTCGAAGAACTGACAAGGGTTGGAGGGGTTCAGCATGTATATGCGCTGGAAGGCGGAAAGTTGGAGCGGAATTAGAGGACGCCTGTACAAAGAAACTTAAGCCCTAAAGCTAAGTTCATAAAAGCAGATCGGACACCATGACACATATGAGACGCCCTGGAAACTGCGATGAGCGTCGATGCTCTGTATAACCTGCGTTAGGTGATAAGGCGATGCAAAAATTGCGTCGGGGATGAAGTGCTGTCAGTGATGATCTTTTCACCACGCAGCTGAGATGCACCTGAAAGAGGCCTGCCGATGCTGGAGACGCCAGCATAGCCAAAATATTAGTTCCTCCCGACGACTGGCCGAATACGCTTACTCGCCGCTTGTCGCCACCGAACACGCGGATATTGTCTTGCACCCACCTGGGCCACCCCGGCCGGAAGTCCATCGTCCTGGATGTTCTTCCAGACTTGACGCACAAAGACACTCACTCACAAGGTACGAAACACGACTTTCTCAAGGACCTGAGCTTCGTGGAAAAGTACGACAGCCTTGGGCTAAGATGCAGGATGTTGACGGCCTTGAAGATGGTGAAGACAGGGTAAAGAGTGGTAAACTTTGAGCATCTATTCACCGAATCGTAATAAATTGTAGCGATATCTATCGATGCATTGTGTGGTAGTTATCTAACAGTGACGATTTGGGGGCGGGGTGAGGAGGGAGTGTTTGATTCTCTCTGTGCACAGAAAATTGAATATTGTAGTTGTCGGGCTGTAAGACTAGAAACACTTACAGTGGGAATGCCAAACGATGTTTTTATAAGAAGGCACGATCTTGCAACGATTTCAAGCAGGATGATTCGCCAACCCCTTTGTGAGTCGCAGGGGGAAAAGTCTGGGCCAATCGGCAGTGGCAAAGGAAGTGGAAGAATGTGCCTCAGGGCGAGTTGGATATCTAGGATGGCCCAGTTGCCACTGCTTGCTCTCGCAGAATCGCGCAGTGCTTCCAATGCGAGGAAACCGAAAGCCCCGAGCCGGTAGTTCACCGCTACCACCACCACATCCTCTAGCTCCACGAGCTTGTGAAGGCCACCATACCTGTAAGCAGCCGCATGCGCCGCCAGGGTAAAAACGCCAACGCAGGATTGAGATTTCTGTTTGCGGTCACTTTGGGAAGGCATAGGCCTTCCTTACACTGCTATTTCGTAGCCTCGCCACTCATGGCCCAGGAACACAGCGAACCCTGTATGGGGGTCGAGTGTTGATTCGTTACATAGCCTCGCCACTCATGGGCCCAGGAACACGGCGCATGCAGTAGTAGGGTTGACCGTCGAGTCGTCAGAATGTTTCGAGTCGGAAGCAGAAGCTAAATTCACGCTGTTCTACTACAAGGAGTGGGGAGATGGGAAGGAGGTGCGGGGAGGTCGAAGGGGTTACCAGGTTTTCGATCCGATGGTGTTGTCCCCACCTGTCCAGCACCAACGCACGGTGATCAAACCGCGATATGCTATACGATACAAACTCATTTATGCACGGCATTCCATCTCATGTTTCTAACCATCTAGTTCAACAGCATTATTCTTATCACTAACGAGTACGTTCCGTTGCCACAAATCCCCACAAGCGGTGTGAATGGCACAATTTGACGGTAGCGCCATGGTGCAACGCCAGCTCTTTCCCTGGAGGTGCGTAGATGCGGCGCAGATGGAAGCATGCCGCGTGTTACCGTGGAGCCAAAATAACACCGGCCGAGGGTCGCTGGAGGACAGGCTCCTGCTGTAGACGTCTAGGAACAGGCAGTCCTCAGAATACGGCCCGGCAGCGTGAAGACCACCTGCGAGGCTTTAAACATATATAACGGCAAAGCTTGAAGACAGAAGTTGACATCAAACAAGGAAATATGATACCGCTACAGGGTATAACGATGATCGAGGATGACGCTCAAACATCCTTTTAAGTGGACATTGAGCCTTGTAAAATAATTTACCAACCTCTCTCCCCGAGGGCCGTCTCCTATGACAACATATATGGCTCTGACCAAAACACCACTCAGAACCCGATGCACACGTCCTGAACGATGCCGCGAGGGTCATACGATTTCCCAATCGCGCGGACAAAAAAATAGATGCTCGGAGCGCACACATGATCAGCTGTCGAGTCGCAAGTTCGGAGCGTGGATGGTAAGATTCACAGAGCACCATGCCAGGCTCTCTCCAACATGTCGACACGTGGTGGTTCTACATCATACCTGGGAATTGAAAGCAGGTGTTGCCTGGATTAGTGGCTTGGAACACAACACCGTGGTCGCAGTATTCGTGTACGAGCGGTGGGGCGAAGCGCCTCCCACGCACAGGTGGTTTTGCATAGCGGATGCCACTGAAAACGGCGATTCCCCCTGCACGCTTCAAACTGTCAGTGCGAATCGCAGTTACGAGGCAAATGAGAGTGGCTAGCGGGTGGCACAGAGTGATATTCGTCCTCCCTCGTGGCACCCTGCACACTACCCGTGACGTTTAAAGCAACTTCATCGTTTCCGTGCCGCACACACACATTCATATCGAAAGAAGAGCAGCAGTGAGTACCAGCTGTCCAACGGCCAACAAAGCCTCCTCCGCAGTTTAACTTAACGAAAGGTGGTGCACGATATGAAATATTGGTGGTACGTTGGGGTGCCGGTCCGGTTGTCGAAACGAAGAAAAACCGTAAGGCAACTTCAATAAGAGCGAACAAAACAAGGGACTGGAAGAATACTTGCTTCAAGCCAACTACAAATCTAACAACTTCAGAATTCGCTTGCTTTGGTTTCGTATCGTCGTGGTTTAGCAAGAGCTCTCGAGTGGGACATTGTGCTGGCAATGAGGTGCCGGGAGACATTAGGCCCGAGAGTGTACACTGCTTGCTTATTCCTTATACTATGACATACTGTCTAAGAGCAACGGATCCTCGAAATAATATTCAAATTCATGTAGGAAAATGTGTTTTCCTCATCGAAGTTCGTGAGTCGAAATCACAAAATTTCATTACTGTACAGTAGGAGGTGCCGAACCCCGAACTGCCGGATGCCGATCGTATGACGATGACGGTCCAGTTTTTTCAGAAAATCGATACTGTGTCACCATCCATCAATTTTGTTGATTTGGACGTTGAGTTTTAGAGGCTCAAGGGGTAGGAGACACCGTAAATTATTTGGTAGCCGGGGGCCGATTTGGGCCGTCCGGGATAATAAAAATATTAGTCACCATCCATCAACCATGACATTTTTACGCAGTCGGATAGACCTGTCGTGTGAGATAACGTTCGAGAGATAACGTTCCAGTTCGAGTTGCGTGGTTCGAGCGCTCTGCGGGCTCGCGGCAACCTTTCTCTTCATTTAAGCATGATTGATGATATGCAACGCGAGAGGCGTGTATAATGTGCGAATGTGTCAGGATTTTCTGAGGTTCCAGCAATTCTTCATGTAAACCGCACACGTATTCAGTTCACTTCGCGTCACCAAGGCTCGCTGGGTTATTACAGCTCCTCCCCACGTTCTGCAAGCTGCGACTTTCGCGATGTTGATCGATCTTGCGAGTATCGAAAAGGAGACCAGATGCCCTATCTGTTTAGGTGAGATCATCGCAATTTTTCCGAGGTTGCACTCTTTGGCCTTTGAACTCAAGCCATGTACCTATAGCAGAGATACCGAAGGCCACCAAGCTGGTGAAGAAGTGTATGCACCGCTTCTGCGGCGCTTGCATCGATAAAGCCTTACGCCAAACAGGGTAAGCGCCCGATACGGATACTAGGCTTAGATGCTCAGATATTTCTATTTTTTCGCGCCCTGCTTACAGTTGTTGCTGCAAAGAACTCAACGCACTCCCCTTGCGAGTCTCTTGCGTAACAACCAAACCGCCCTTGCGCAGCTGCCATATGTGTAACACCTCGGAGGAGGACGATATAGAAAAAATATATTTCCTTCCTGATGGTATTACTCCTCCTTTTGGGGCTTCCCTGTGAAGCGTCGTCAATTGGGCAACTGAGATCTTGTTTGTTTACGCATTCGATTCCCAGCGACAACAAGTGTCCCTTGTGCTGTATGCACCTTCCAAGTCGGCGCGAGACCGTGCAGGTAAGCTTACGTGATGATTGTAGACATCCCATACATCTATGCAAACCAAAAAATTAATATGTGTATCGTTCGTGCTTTCTCGAGCGAACGCTGACCTTCGTCGACCTGCGTTTTCCTAGCGCTTCCTTGTCCTTTCAACTTTTTGAGTCGCACGAAGTTTATGATAGATCGTGAAAGTAATGATCCACTTCGTAGAAGACAATAGGCGCATGTCAATTCACGACTGTATACCTTAGTCTGCATCCGGTATGATAAGAGGCCTGGGCTCTTCACGAGTGCCGTTTCGTCGCTATCCGCTTCCATTTCGGTATGTCCGCGTCGCGTCTTGCAATTACATCTGCCGGAACTACATCCAAATCCTACTCAAGCCGCTTATGACTGGCTTCTCTTACGCAGGATCCCACCTTCGACGCCCTTCTGCAGGCCTTGTACGGCAGCGTCGACGACTTCGAAACTGCTGTAAGCCAATCACGAGAATGTATCGCCCTGCATGTGCTTTCTGTATTTGGTCTTCATGCATATGATCTTGTGAAACGACTCGCGCTGCGTGGCGCTGCGCTTACAGGCTTATTGCAGCTTTCTTTCACGCTCAGAAACTCTGAGGCCAAAGATATAATTGCAGCGAGGTTGTGGTTGTGTTTAAAAGCGGTTACACGGGATCGTTGGGAATGCCTCATCGAGTTAGCCTGCACGCGGTGTGTTACAGGAGGCTGAACGACTTAAACTGGAAACGAATCGTTACATCGTGGTATGTTTCATGAGCCTCTCGTAACTGCGAGTTCTCCACAACCTCCTCATCGACCTGCCCTCTGCAAAGAGGCCCTCAGACTCAACCTGCGCTCGGCATCAAAGCCCTCGAGCCTCGACTCGGCCCGCGCTCGGCATCAAGGCCCTCGAGCCTCGACTCGACCCACGCTTGTCATCAAGGCCCTCGAGCCTCGACTCGGCCCACGCTCGGCATCAAGGCCCTCGAGCCTCGACTCGACCCGCGCTTGGCATCAAGGCCCTCGAGCCTCGACTCGGCCCGCGCTCGGCATCA